>CAOLHI010004013.1:0-139135 GCA_948474755.1 Ctenosaura bakeri | reverse complement strand
AATTTTTTAAAAATCTTTTTCTGTATGGAACTATTTAAATGCTGATATGTACCAATCCCTGTGCATAACATTTGCATCTCAAGCAGGCCTTAAATCTGGAAGAAATATACCAGTTTTTAAAAAAATAAATAAATTATGAGTGGGTGGCTTCTCTAATCCACCAGGTAAGCCACACACAGTGAATGAGTGCCGTGAAAACTAGCTAAAACTGAAGGTTTGGACTCAAAAAGCTCTGAAAATGTCAGCTAAGTGGTATTGTTATATCTAACTTCTTGAATAGACTTAAATGTATAGTTTGTTCAATCTCTTGTAGACACACATATGACAGAGCCTGGGGGTGTGGCTAGAAGAGCAGCCCTAGTAACAGATGGGGAAATAATCAGATTGGTTTTGCCTGAGCAAAACCCAGCCCTAGCAAGAGAGAGGAGCTATGGGTGAGACGGCAGAAAGTATATATATTGAGACCGTGATTTGGAATCTAGCTTCTTTCAGTGAGAGAACTCAACATCAGGGCTCCAGTCAGTCCAAAGGGGAGGTTTTCTGGAAGAAGGTTATCTTCTCAGTGACCTAGTGGGGAGGCAGAGAAGTAACCAAACCACTTCCGAAAGGTTCAGAAAGTGGAACTGTGAGTGGGGAAACAGACCTTTGTGCTAAGGGGAGCCAAAGGGATGTGTATGAAAGTTCTGTTGGTGAACACTGTAGCATTTTGAAGGCATTATTTAAACATCTTTAAGAAATTGTGATTTTGTTTGAATATTTTTGAATCCACAATACATGTTTCTCTGTTTGTTATTTTAATAAAGACTTCATTCTATTTGTATAAGTTTTGACTGAACAAAGTATTTTCTTCAGTATTACTTTCAATAACACAGTACCACAGGTTATCCATTTCTTTTAAATAACCATTAATAAGCTTTGCACTTTATCCACTGAGGTGAGGGTTGTAGGGAAAGCAAGGTTTGAATAAGTGTGGAGGAGGGAGCCAAGGTGTGATAATAAGATTAAAAGGGGTATTGCTACTCCAGTGAGGGAGAAAATAAAAGCAGGCCTTGGGCTAGCCCAAGCAAGCCTTCCTCAAGCGTACGTTTCTTTCATTTTCTCTCCTTCCCCACGCATGATAACACCCATAAACAAAGAGAAAGCAAGCAAGCAAGCAAATGAGAGCGAGGGAGACAGATAGGGTGACTGATCATATATAGAAAAAAATAATTTTTTCCAGATATGGAAAGAAAGGACAAACTGACCAGACTCTTTTCTCAAACTTTTACTGGCAGTTTGATGAGAACCTTCTGTAGGTTCACAGGCTTAAATTTCCCTTCTCCTTCCCTCATTGTCTGTGAATTTTTAAAGTAATGATTTAAAAAAATGGGTACTGAACAGCATTATTCTCTGCTCAAGATGAATAACTGATTCAGCACTTGTGGTTATTTCTTGGTAGTCTTTCCTGTTCTTTCTTTGTGAACTGTTTGACAAGGCAGGAGATGGGACCTAATAGAAGTTTGTCATGCACTCCTTTGGGTTTTCTGCACAGTTTCTGCATATTTATTAAGGAAAAAAAGCTAGTCTGAGGAGTACATAGGAACATATGTCTATTTTCAACATATCATAACAATATAACATTTCTCTTTTACAAGGGAATATTTTAGAAATGGACTATTGTCCCTTTTAAACTCTTTTTCAGTCACCCTTCTTCATTCTTTCTCTTGAAAATAAAATATGGAGTGTCCCTTGAAAATATTTTCACAAGTCTGAGAACCTCAACTACATCTTTAAATTTAGTATCTGAGGGGTTGAAGTGAACTATTTCATTTTCAGCAATAAATGACTCATTGGATTGGATTTTTTCGTTCTCATGTACACAAGAAACTACAGGAAGCCTCCACCTGTTGATAACCCATTATCTGACCGCTTCTCTTTCAGTGCTTCCAAATTAAGGACAATTTCCATTAATTCAACGAGAGTTTCACTTTCTCAGCAGTCCTTCTTGCCTAGAAAGGCTCACTTGGAACTAACTGCTTGTAGGCATGCTCTGCTTTGCAAAGTGAGCTGAGAATGGGAGAAAAGGTGCTAAAGTGGCTAAGAGACTTTGCAAGCAGCGTGTGCATGGTCCCAAGTGACCTACCATAAGTCCCTTATGCTTCTTACAGTACATACGTGGATTCTGCTTTTCAACCAGTTCCATTTTCTGATAGCGCTCCAGTCCCTGGCCTGTCAGATAAGTGCAGAAAACCTGTATTCCAAGCTTTTCTGAAGTTTCTGTTTTAAATGGGGCTCAATGACAAATTTTTACCTAAATTTTGTGTTTTTAAAACACGTTAGTAGCCATTTTCCTCTGTTTTTCCTGTTCTCCATCTATCTCATTTATTTTAATGAGTCTGCTTCAAACATGACTAAATCAGGATCTAATCTATACATCTTATATCAGACTATTTTTTTGAAATGCAGCCAGATCAATACGCACCCTTCTTCACAGATGAAATGTACTTCTGCTGAATATAGAAGATTAGTTAGAATAATAGTGTGACCATTTTCTGGTTTGCCTGGATCACCACATGGTTTTCCTAGCAGTAAACATAATTGAAAATAAGCATGAGGATATGAACAAACACATGTGGACAGCATTATTTTGATCTCCCATTAACGGACAAATAACTTCATATGTTTAATATCTTAGCTTGGGTTCAAAGGGATGCAAAGACAGCTTCTGATCTGCTTCTCCCTTCTCAAAAACCAGCTCTGTATACGAATTGCCCTCAAAACAGAAAGGAATTTCTTTTTTAAAAAGACAGCAGAGTAGGGAGAATGCCCACACAGCACACAAATCCTTTCAACGTAATGTAACAAAGAGCCAAGTGCAATTAAACCCACATATATCAATGGCCTTAAAGTCTGACATGGGAATATATTTTTTGTAAGAGATAAAAACAGGATAGATTATACCTCCCAAATTAAAAGGAAAAGAAAAAAAGTATTATATGCTGGTGTAGTGGTCTCTTATATTCTTCAAAAGAATTCAGAACTTGTGTATTTATATTATATACCAAAACAGCAGTTGCATAATTGTGGTAGTCTTGAAGTTTACTGAAATAATAAAATACTGACCCTCACAAAAATCTGGGAGTGGTGTCCAAGTATAATTTTTAAGACATGTAATAACAGGATTGATTCCGGGGATGGTGTCGTAACCTGGACGGCAGACGTAGGTGACTTTGGACTCTGCAGGGTAGAAGGTCTTGATATCCCCAGACTTCATTCTAGCCAATCTGGACCTTGGTGGGTTAACACAGCTGCCTGGCAGGAAAAGAAATAAGAGACCTGAAAGACTACTCTACCAATAGGGACTACAGAAGAAAGACTTCACTTTTTAATGTAAACCGTTGTGTGACACACTTGGGCCCTTTCCACACCGGCCTATTAAAACGGTGCAGAGTGACCTCCGACGGAGGTCTTCTGCACTGTGGAGTGGACTGGGGTGGACTACTTTTTGTAGTTCCGCACCTCAGTCCACTCCGGAGCAACCAGAACTTGTCGCGCAGCGTGCTTTTAAAAAACCTCTTTTAAGAGGTTTTTAAAAAGCACCGAGTGTGTGACCCCATGTTGCTCCGTCGCCACGTTCCGGTGCAGATTAGCAGGCGCGCACTAGTGCGTACCTACAGATCTGCCAGGGGCAGACTTTAGGCTGGTGAGCTTCTCCGGTTGGTGGAGAGCTTCGACCAACCGGAAGCCACCATTTTGGATGCCGGAGCAGTGCAGAGCAACGAGCTCGCACTGCTCCTCGTCCCGACAGACTTGTCTGGACGCTGAAGAAGTCCGGTGAGTCCCGTTTTTGCGTGGTTCCTTTCCCACGTGAGGAAAGGGCCTTAGTCTTAACTGTTTTGCCAGGTACAATATCTTTCACTTCCACCTCTCAAAGCTGTTGAAAGAAAATGTAGCCTGTGTTTAGAATAGCTCTTCCAAATAGTGAATGATCTTGCAATGATACATACATGCATAGCTCAAAATACTTCTGCATCTCTTTTACATCACCCTCTCCATAGTCTCTTGATTATTTATCATTGCCTTCCAATTTACTTACAACATAAGCATCACCTATCTGCTAACACTCTTAGCAAGCATTTCTGTGAAGAAGAGCATGAAGGCTTACGTTCACAAAACTCCTCTATGGGGCTCCACCGTGAATCTGAAAGGCATGTTACAACATCCAGTTTCCCATAAATATTATAAAAACCATCCAGACATTTGTAGGATACTGATTGCATGGGGAGGAATCTCTCTCCATGAGGTTTGTTATAAGGAATGGCATTGTTCAGTTTCGGTGGAGGTTCACAATCACCTAAAAATGAGCAGAGAATATGGATGTTAATCACTGCATAGCTGATGTGTTTTTCAGATATTTTATAGATTTACACTGAACTTCAACAGAAAAGCATATCGTAACTATATACAATGTATAGAGAATTCGTGCAAAATTCCATATACATTTTAGCTGGATATTACAAGCATTCATCACTATTTATAAAACATTTCAAGCACACAAGCCTCTTAATAATTAGTACCTCGTCCAACCTCACAGCTTTTGGACAGTCCCTGAAATGAACTGAAATAGAGACTGGCATCCTGCTGATTAATCCTAACTACAGAAGACTCAGTCAATCAATTGTTGAATACATACATAGATAAATCTAGAAAATTCAGTGGCTGCTTAAAAGTAAAAGAGGACCACTGTTGGTTATCCAAGACTATTAGACTTTCCTGTTGTCCCTGTTAGCCATTGACTCTTACAAGCCAAGCAGGGGGAAAATCAGCTTCTCCCCGTTGGCCTTACCATTTGGCAGAGTGAGGCAGGTGACAGATCTTAGGCTGGAGCACCTGTTTTTATTGTCCTGAGCTGGTACTCTGCCTGCAGTGCTTGCTTGTTGCTATCCTGAAGTGACTGGTCATCTTGCTTGTTGCCATGGGAAGCATTCCTGACTGGGAGTGAGAAAGCAGAGAGGTGGGCCTCACAGTTCACGTAACACATGCTTCCATTGTTGCTACACTTCAGCACTGGAGTCAGCAACAAGAGGTGCCAGTAGATTGGTAAGTATTTTGGAGGACAGAGTTGTATGCAACCCTGGAAAAAATATCTCTATTCTTCTACAACTTATTTGCATGCCCTACATCACTGACATTTTATCTCCACTTGAGAGTTAGTAAACAGTCAAAATATTATTTTTTTCTCCCTCTAACACACATATATTTTTCACAATCTTACTTCTCACTGGAAGTTAGTTATAATATGATACCAGAGTAATTAAACAGATAGACCTAGCCTTTAAAGAATTTTCTGAACGCCAACCCAGTTGAAACAGCTACATTGGTTAGCAGTTTGTTCCTGGGCACTATTCAGAGTGCTGGTCATGACCTATTAAGCCCTATGTAGCTTGGGCTATATGTGAAAGACTGTGGCCATTTCCGCACTAGCCTGTTATAGTGCTATGATTCCACTTGCAACATCCTATGTAATCCTGGGGCTTGCAGTTTTGGGAGGGGCCGGCTGGCCCCTCCCAAAACTGCAAGCCCGAGGATTCCATAGGATGTTGCAAGTGGAATCATAGCGCTATAACAGGCTAGTGCGGAAATAGAGTGTGTGTATGTGTCTTCAAGCCACCTATTGACTTATGGCAACCCCATGAATTTCATTGGGTTTTCTAAGGGAAAGAATACTGAGAGATGCTTTTGTCAGCGCCTTCATCTGAAATAAAGCCTCCAGCACCAGGTATTTGTTGGTGGTTTCCCATCCAAGTACTAACCAGGGCTATTCCTGCTTAACTTTCAAGATCAAACAGGATCTGGTGCCTCTAGGGTATTTGGAAATAGTGTGTCTCCTACTATGAATTTGCCTGAGTCTTAAGTTCTTCAGGAAAGGACTTTCTGTAGGTCCCACCACCATTATAGGCCGGTTTAGTGAAGACACAGAGGAGGCGGCACTATAAATAACCACAGCAATGGTTTTTTATGCATCTGCAGAGCTGACAACACACAAAATTTGTAGTGAGCACAAGAGAATGCCATCTTCATCCCATATCCTCCTCACTCTACATGTTTCTATGCCTCAGCATCCCAACGACTCATATTTTTGTTAAATTTCCCATCATTATCTTCCTGGCACTGTCACTGGAACAAAGTAATCTTTGTCCCAATATTGCACATGCTGGGAAATTATCAGGCAGCATTCTTTAAGGTGGCATAGAACTGGGAGATGCAGTGATTATAGTCTTGCATTTCTAAACATGTTACTATGTTTCTGTTCCCTCTGCCCCCAACAGGTATATCAATTCAGTGTGCAATGCTAAATCAATGGAATGGTTCTTAAAAAAAAAAAAACCTCAGTGAGAAAAAAAAATGTAACTATGTAATAATTCTGTTTCCTTGGCAGCAAACAACACTGGCATTGTTGTTGACATTACTAATTTTTAAATGATGAATTTATCCCTACTCATCACTTTTAAAAAATCTAGTTTTCTGTTCAGCAGTCTGAAATCCACATTCTGCCAGTTATTTGCAGGGATAGTGGTGAGCGGGACAGAATGGCGTTTCCTTGAACAGGTCATGGCTATTTGGCTGGAATCCAAAGATGTAGTGGTAAAGCATAGCAGATTTTGGAACAGCAAATGGGAATCCCAAAATTATATCTGTTCTTGTAATTAAACACACATTCTCTCACACACATACATTTGGTTTGTTGTTCTTATGTGCTTCAAGTCAACTTCAAAGTTACAGTTTACTGAGGCCAAAGAGCTCTCTGGCTGAACTGCAAATGCCAGGATTCCATAGGATGTTGAAAGTGAAATAATAGCGCTATAATAGTGCAGTGCGGAAATCACCTGGGACTAAGCAATAAGATTCAGACCTTTGTATTCAATTTCCCCTCATTTTTAGTGACTGAGACCTTATTAACACCACACTCTACTTTGGTTAGACCTCAACTTGAATACTGTGTCCAGTTCTGGGCACCCCAATTCAAGAAGGACATGGTCAAGCTGGAGCAAGTCCAGAGGAGGGCGACCAAAATGGTTAGGGGCCTGGAAGCCATGCCCTATGAGGATAGACTTAGAGAGCTGGGTATGTTTAGTCTGCAGAAGAGAAGGTTAAGAGGGGACATGATAGCCATGTTTCAATATTTGAAGGGATGTCATGTCGAGGAGGGAGCAGGCTTGTTTTCTGCTGCTCCAGAGACTAGGACAAGGAACAGTGGATTCAAGCTGTGGGAAAGGAGATTCCACCTGAATCTCAGGAAGAACTTCCTGACAGTCAGGGCTGTCCAGCAGTGGAATATGCTGCCTCGGAGTGTAGTGAAGTCTCCTTCTTTGGAGGTTTTTAAGCAGAGGCTAGATAGCCATCTGTCGGGAGTGATTTGAGGGTGTTCCTGAATGGCAGGGGGTTGGACTGGATGGCCCCTGGGATCTCTTCCAACTCTACATTTCTATGATTCTATGATTCTATGACACTATTATAGCACTAGGATTGGCAGTTTAGGGAGGCTTAACTAGAGTTCTCTGTCAGGATTCCATAGGATGACACCATGGCAGTTATGAAGTGGAATAATAACGCTATAATTGTGGAATGGGCGTTGGACTCACTTCTACTCACTTTGAGGTTTACTAGAAATAATAGTTACGCACTCTGCAGTTGAAGATGGTTGGCTTTTGCTCAAATCTAGATACAGTGATAGATGACAGCCTCTTTGAGAGGGACCGCATGCCTGCCACCAGCCACACGAATCCTTTCTTTTACAGAGCAGTATTTCGGAGGAAGGAAAGGTCGGGGCTGACTGGGCCTGACAACAGACCAAAGAGCAAGCAGGCTCTCTGCGGGTTCCCAGCAGCATCCTTCTCCCTCTGGGTACTTACCCCGAATTCCGGAGAGCAGCGAAAAAAGCCCAAAGAGCGTCAGATCACGATGGGACAAGAAAGAACACATCGTTTGCACCCTTTACGCTTTACGCTTCCCTTTTAAGCACTCAGTACTCCCCAGGGGACAGAGAAACGGGGGTGTCGGAGAGGGGCGTTACCGGGAGGGGGAAAACAAGAAGACCCTTCGGAAAAGGGGAACAGGAAAATAGAATCCAAGCGGTGGGTGGCGCCGGACAGTTTCCTTGACTCCCAAAAAATGCGAAAGTGGCGGTGGTATGAAAAGGCGTGTTTCCTCGGCCCCTCCACGGCTCACTTTTCTTCCCCTTTTAATGTTTCCCCATCTCCGAAGGTTTTGTGGTCACACCCTGCAAGCTGAAGGCGTGTGCGCTTCAAAAACGGGCATCCCTGCGTGAGGATTTGGGGTTCTGTTGTATTTTGATGCACAGTCAACACGGCTTCTTCTTCTTGTCGGGTGCTTTCAAGTCGTTTCCGACTTAGGGCGACCCTATCAAGGGGTTTCTGGGGCTGAGAGTGTGTGACGCGCCCAAGGTCACCCAGCAGATTTCCACCGCCCGCGGGAGAATCGAACCCTGGTCTCCAGGGTCATCATCCGGCGCTCAAAGCCCTCCACCACGCTGGCTCTCCTAACAGGGCTACTCCGGAGTCCCTCGCTCCCTCCCGCCGTGTTTCTTTGGTTTTATAAGACTCGAAATTTGAGCGTCTGCAGGGCGCTTGGTAATTCGAAGCGAAGCGGAGAAAGGTGTTTAAAGGACATCAAGGGGAGAATCTGAAAAGTTTTCAGTTTTTGACTGCAGGAGCACCGCTTTCAGAAGCCGAACCACTGAGCGGACCTTTCCTGGCAGGGCTGCAGCCATGGGGCAAAAACCACTACAGCTTGTTATAGCGCGATGATTCCACTTTCAACATCCTCTGGAATCCTGGGGTTTGCAGTTTCGGGAGGGGCCGGCCGGCCCCTCCCGAAACTGCAAACCCCAGGATTCCAGAGGATGTTGAAAGTGGAATCATCGCGCTATAACAGGCTAGTGCGGAAATGAAGAACTTCTCATTTCTCACAGAACTTCTAAAGTGCTTCCCGCATTACACTGTTATAGTGCTCTTATTCCACTTTCAATATCTTGTGGAATTCTGGGGTTTGTAGTTTCTTGAGGCCAAAGAGCTCTCTGCTAAGAGTTTTAAATGCCCCTCCCTAAACTGCAAACTCCAGGATTCCATAAGATGTTGAAAGTGGAATAATAGCGTTATAACAATGTAGGGCGGAAATGGCCTGAGAGCTAACATTCTTTATCACCTCTGGGAAGTTGAGGAGACTGCAAAGACCCGCAGACTTTGACTACTCCCATAAGCAAGTCCCCCTCAAAGGATTTGGCAAAATTGAACCAGAGAAACTCCTGTTGTTATATTTACCTTTCACAAAACTGGGCCTCCAAGTGGCTCACAGTTTAAAACAATAGTATATACACTACTCATTAAAACAGAATTAAACTGTTAAACGAATGAAAACAACCACTCAAAAGAGACAAAAATGTAACAATCAACATTAAAACAATACACCAGCTCTGTAGCCCATTCTTTAAAAAATTTCTTTTTCCAAAGCCTGCCCGAATAAAAAGGCCTTAGCAACCTCAAAGCAGGTTGTGAACAAAAATTATATGTAATGGAGCAATTCTGAGGTCATTTTTAGATTTCAAATGCCAAATCCCTATAAAACGAGCAACTTTTTAAAAAATGACCCTCAGTTTTGCAAGCATGTGAGAAGTGCACTGAGAAATATGGCTACAGCTATTGTAGCATAACTACTAAGAGTTGCTATTAATCTGTTTTAGACACACATACTTGGGAGTAAACGCCACTGAAGACATAGGGGGCTCTTCTAAATACACATTCTGCTTGTAAGAGTCACCACATTTAAAGAAGGATGGAGAAAATAAACCCCCCACCACAATACCTGCAAGTAGGCCAACTTAATATCCTTCCCACCAGTGTTGATCTCTACTCCATCTTAAACACACATTCTGGGAGCCCTGGAAGATTGGCAGGTGAAAGGGAAAATCTCACAAACAGTTTAGTAGTCCAGGGCAGAGTAAGGAAAGAACTTCACAGATTTAATTTTATCCTCCTTCCCTACTGCATTTCTGTCTCACCTCTAAGGAACTTATGGTGCACTTCCCTTACTTACTCTCTGTTCTGGTTACAACACAGTGATGGAAGTTAGAGAGAGTGTGTGACTGGTCAAAAGTTCTGCAAGTGGGCTTCTTGACTAAGTGGTGATTTGGAACTGGGGCCATTTCTGCACTAGACTGTTATAGTGCTATTATTCCACTTTCAACATTCTATGGAATCTTGGCATTTACAGTTTAGGGAGGGGCCTCAAAGGCCCTTCCCTAAACTGCAAGCCCCAGGATTCCATAGGGCGTTGAAAGTGGAATAATAGCACTATAACAGTCTAGCGTGGAAATGCCCTGGGTGTTCCTAACCTCCATCCAACACTCTAACCACATCACACAGGGTAGAATCCATGTGAAACTGACAATAACTATATGTGGAGTCAAGACTCCTGGGAATACAGATTTTTCAGGTTCAGAAATGATTAATGGGCAGTATGTGGTTCTTCCGGAAGCACCATTAAAAGACCTTCTGCAGACCTGAGCTGCAAGGGTAGCAGTCTGGGTGCATTAGTAGAAAGCTGAGCAAATCCAAAAGCAGGGCAGTAAAGTAAGTGTAGTGCTGACTTCTGATTAGCAGGAGTACATCATGAGTTTGTTTGCTGGAAGTTCTTACAAAGGCATCTTAAGGTCGTTTCCAAGCAGATGGTTTCCCAAGTGTCAACCATGCACTTGAAGCTATTGCTATAAAAACCACAAGCAAAGTAATGACAACTGGAAAAAACCTTGTGTAACCATCTCTTGTGAAACAGCACATGCACCAGTTGAATGTTGTAAAGCAGAGTCCTCCTGCTGTTGCAGTGATGCAGCACAGTCAAGGCTCAAAAAAGTGAAAAGCTTTTTGACTAGAAGAGACAATTACATTGTCTTCCACAATGCATCTCATATCTTCAGTTCTCAGTTCCTAAACCAAGTTTAGCTGCAGTCCTCAAAGTAGCATGAACAATGCATTATCGCATGCCTAAGCATTATGTCCACAAGGGGGGGACGGAAAATGGGTATTATCCCAGAGTTTGTTTGTTTTTTATTCATACAGGGTAGTACCAGGGCAGCTGACTGAGATTCATGCACTCCCAAGGGCAATTGAGAATGATGTACAATATGAGGAACATTTGAGCCTACCAAGACATAGGCATTCCCCAGAGCAATTGAAACAAAATAATAATAAACTATGGTTAATGATTTTTTCTTCTTTAATTATTTATTAGTTTTTAAAGGATACAGTCTAATTCACAAAGAAATATACATTCAAAAAAAGGGGAAGAAGCAGACAAAAGAGAAAGAAAAATACTAACACACTAAACTAATACGCTAACCATTATCTTACTAAAAACACAAATGAGCTTTGATTCCCCCCAATCCAAACTGTAATAAAAAGTAGAGAAATTATATTATTCTACCCCTTCAGATCCAGCTCTAGCAATCCTACCAGAATTATTAGTAAAACTGTTGTTAATTATGTTTCTGAGCAATGCTGGGTACTACAGCTAGTTTTCCGATAAAGTATAAATTGTTGTTTTACAAGCTATGGTCTGAAGAGAATCTGGCCTGAACTTCCTTCTTGCTATTCAATAAATCCTGAATGAGTCCTTGCAAACCCAAAAGTTATTTTGAAATGCTTTGTTGTAGGTGTTCCCATAGTGAAGGATTTCTGTGGAACCACTCTTTCTGTGGAACCACCGTATCCCAAGTGCAATAACCACTGTTGCTATGTACATGTTTCTGGGGTAAAACTTATATAGAAAATGAAAGCTTCACTTAATGCCTGGAGTCTTTTGTTCAGCATTCATTTAATTTTGACAAGTACTTTCAGCCAGACAGTCTGCTTTCAACAGAGGCTTCATATTTCATTAGTTGAATAATGTACAAATGTGTATAATCCAATCTGGGATTTACAAACAACATTGTTTACAGATAGACAAAACTCCTTCTTGAATTTAACATGCTTTGACTCTAACCTGTCACTTTTGTGTCACATTCATTCCAGTAATAAAGCTGGGTCATTTTTCTCTGTTTCACTGATTTTTTTTTCTTTTGTCATAAAGCATATATTTCTGTTTAAAAATTCATACACAACACAGAATTGGTATTATGTTGATACAGGTTTTTATGTTTTTAAAACCACAGGAGAGAAATAATAAAGCATTAGTTATTGTTCTGCATGAGAAATCCTGAAGAACTGTGATAAAACTATGTTTGAATGCCTTCAGAGATCTATCTTGGCCTAAAACTTCAGAAAAAAAAATATGGTTTTGTTATTGCTGGCTTTTAAAGTAGTAACCTAAAAGATCCTGTGATACTTCTGTTGTAGCATTTTCATTTACTTTTAAAGATAAGATAGTGTATCTCTTCCAAAGCAGAAATATGACCACCCACCCTCCCTTGCTGGTCCTGTCTTAAACTGTGGGACTATTTTCATGTTCAAAGTGCTTTGGTCTGTACAGCCAGTTTGTATTACTATGAACATGGCCAACACTTCACTCAATTTCTATTTCCTGTTCTTAAGTGGAGAACTGTTGAGATTTAATTATCAGAAATTCACTGCATGCAAATCAGGGTCTTGATAGCTTCACTTTTATTCTTGCACTATATTGTTAGCTAAGACTTCATGGTGAGAATCAGAACAACCTGGATGATGTTCAGTTTTCCTATGGAACAAAGAAATCCTACATTTCAAATTCATATCTTCCCATTTCACTTGAAGAAATTTCAACACTTACTTCCTTTGAATTCCATTCTATAATACACACAACTTTTGCTCTGATAGGAACATCCAGTCATGCAGTCTACACAATCAGAAGTACTTTATTTACTGATACTAACTAGTGAATATTAGATATAAAGCAGAATAACTGATAAGGTTATAAGGAGCACACAAAAAAACCAGTTCTGCAAATAGTGTAGACCAAAATGATTACATTCCAATTGATTCCACCTCAAGAATCAGAATCATACAGGTATTCCTTCATTGACATGGGAACCTTGGAGGTGTAAGAGCTGTATCTTTCACAGTCCAAGGTTTGGTGGACTCCCATCTTTTGGGGAGAAGAAAGGTAGAATATAAATGATGATTGTGGTGGTGGTGATAGTTCTTGTGTCATGGAAAGGATTGACCTGCATGTAAAATCTGGAGCTAGAAGTGAGACAGAAGAGTAAAAATCTAGGCAAGACATAAAGAGTTAATTATATGCTTAAAGTAATATTAATTGTATTCTCTTACATATGTTACGTATGTCCAGAGTTCTCACCTGTGGAAGTGGCATTCATCTTCAGTGGTGGCTTTGAGTGAGAAGAAAAATACTTTCACTTGAGTAACACAACATACCTGATTTTTGCTGCTCTTTCCTATCTATTGTAGCCCCCTCCCCCCGCAAAAAAAAGAAAAAAAAAGAAAACCTGGACACTGCTACTGGGCTTTGGGGGCCATCTGGAAATATATCAGTCATGAGATGCCAAGGTAAATAGAGGGGAACTCAATAAAAATCTTGTGTCCTCCTTTATGGAAGGGTAAAGCATTCCAGTAGTTCAAAGCTACCACCAGACATAACACATGGACAGCATTCTGACAGGAAACTAAAATGTTAAGATTTTATTGTTCAGGTTTTAGCTGCTTTTTTTGTGAGCTGTCTTGGATCCCACTCTAAGAGGAAGGCAGCATATAAATGAAAATACATAAATAAATAAAGTACAAGATTTTTACACACACTTACTAGTTATTAGCTAGAATGATTCAAGAAGAGCCTAGCCTATATAGATATTTTTTACTGATATGCTCATTTGAAACCCAAGAACTGAACAGCAGGAATAATGAAGAAAATCAGGTAAAAATGTTTTTTAAGAAAGCCAGTGTTCAAAGTGAGTATTAGTAACATGGGAATCCACAAAAGATGCCTTTGACAATATCACTTTGACTGTATGAAGTTTTTCCACAGAGGTGTTTCTACTCAAGATTGAATATCTACTGGAAAAGGAAAGTAGCAGCCTTTTTAAAAAAAATAAAAAGCACAAATGATTATGTACTTTAGACTGAAATCATGTCCACAGTTATTGGAAATTATCCCCCACAGATGAAGTATCACCTGCTCTCAAGTAAATCTTTATATTATTGCACATTGTGTGGGAACTTGCTTTTCTTGCCACAAAAACAGTATGGCAGAAGTTGTACCCAGGCTAGAAGACCCAAATTATGTGCTCAGATTTATGTAAGTAATCATCCAGCTTGGTAAAATGACTAATCAAGCACTATGTGCCTTAAGTTAGCAAAACTAAAAAATGTCAGCCCATGGTAAAATTATGGAAAACCTGGGCTGTACCCTAATCAACATTAGCTGAGTTCTGCGCACACAGACCACTTCCTGCATTGCCCCCCTGTAAGCTTTACCTTTTGAAGGTCAAGGAAGGTTTGGGAATAATGTGAGGGAGCTGCATCTGCAGGGGTGGATGACAAAAGTCACAGACATCCGTCTTTGAGTAAATTGTATTTCTGGTCAAACGAAAGTCCCTTTGGCATCAACCTGTAGGCCAGAGTGGGAATTGTTTGGCTGTCCAAAGGCTACTGTACAACACTGGAAGATGTTGGACAATAGCCAGCATATCCACTAGTGAGGAATGCTAGGAGCTGCAGTCCAACACCATCTGGTAGGCCCCTTGATTCCCATTCCTGCCACAGATATTTTAAGTCTAACATTTGAATTTGCTTATTATTTGTAGCCAATAGTGATATGATTATTTTCCTCTGTTTTCTCCACTGGAATTTGGATAATTATAGGTAGAATTAAACACACCCACATGCAACTCTTAAATCAAATGTACATATACACTGGATCCTCCATATCTGTGATGTTTGGTTCCAGCTCCCCCATCATGAGTGGCAAAAAATGTGAATAATCGTATCTCATATTATTAAATGGTGGTGACATGCGCATGGATGCTTCAGCCTGTTCACATTCACATCGCTGCCATTTTAGGTATAGGACATGATGTGGTCACTGGAAATCACAGATCTGGAGGCTGTAGATATGGAAGGTCCACTGTAGTCATTCAGAGCAAAGTTGGGTCCATCTAAATGAAATTTAACGAGAATCAGTACATGCAGCAGCGTGTAGGTCTGTGTTTGGGAACTGTTTGATTGCAACAGGTTTATGGAAGAATCCCTTTGCTATCATGTAATATCGTGATACACCACAACCAACAAAGGCCTTATTGCATTCAGTACTTTTAAAATGTCTGACTGATGTCAACAAAATTTCCATCATTTTACAAATACATAAAGTTTAAAGTGCATAAAGGAGAACCAATGCAGGAGACTATCTGCACCTGGCCCAATTTGGTCCTTTCAAACATTCTTCAAACTTGCATGTTTTAAATCACATCAACATATACGTCTTCAAATTTACAGTTATAGTTGTAAGGATCAAGACTTGAAAAGCATTTCCATGAACTCATGGCTCATTTTAGGGGAAAACTCCAGACATAAATCATGCTGTTCAATCTTTCAGCTAAGACTGAGTACGTTTTTCAGGGAATACAGTGACATCAAAACGTACCTGCCTCTAAGTTGGTTGAAGTGGCAAATTTTTCATTTCAAAGAAATTTAAAAGGAAGATGATAATGCTCAATATTCAGAAGGAACCTATAAATATATATGCAGTTTCAGTCAAGGAAGACCATCACTCTTAAGGGTAAAGACTCCTAAAAGCAATCTTAGACAGCAATGTGAAATAAAAGGCAAAACCCAAAGGAAGCTCCATCATAATTCTCTCCTGTTTTAATTCTATGAGAAATATTTGTGCAGAATAACTGTTTCCTATTTTCTTTAGATGTATGTGTAATTGCACAAAATTACACATGTGTAGCTTGTAAGGAGTTCCAGCATACAGAATTGTTTATCTATCTCATGCTGCAGAAAGATTTTAGACAAGATTAAACCAATATGCTTTAATAAGCGCATGAAAAGTATAGTGATCTCACGAAAATAGGCTATTAAGATAATTGTAACAGTGCACTTCTAAGTAGTAAAACATTTTAAATTATTGCTAAATGAATTGAGAGACAACACCTTAATTTTTGTTCACAAAGTTCTCTGATGGTTATGAGGTCTGCATTTCATATACGCAGTAACTGCAGCAGCCAGAATTATAATACCAACCACAGTTCCTTGAAGAAAAAAAGAGAAAGAAATTCAGTGAAATGCTACAGTAAAAATAACTTTTTTCTGTTCAGGGAGAGCCCAATGCATCAATACAACCTTAAAGCAAAGTAGGTTCAAGAGGGGCTTGAAGAAAAAAAGCAGGATCAAGTTATATAACAATTTAAATAAAAAATAAAATACAAAAACACATCTAAAATTAGAGGTGGGGAGGGAATCATCCATTTGCTTAGTTTATACACATAATAACCAAACAAGCAGATAATTGACTCCAGTGTTGAAGACTGTGCCTGACATATTTGAACACTTTCTCCAATTTTCTAATTCGGAATCTAGTATCAGATACACATTGCTTTCAGAACAGAGACAGGAATTTTCCTATTTACAAGCACCCTTGAATTATGGAACGCAAAAATAGATAGATAGATAGATAGATAGATAGATAGATAGATAGATAGATAGATAGATTCTGTGCTCATTAAATATATATAGAAATATGGAGCTTATATATATGGTTCTGTGTTCATTAAACTTTATCAGGCTTAAACTTCCTTGTTAACCCAAGCAATATATGGTAAAAGAGACTGTTATTCAGAAAATATTAAGGCACAGTAAGACCACTCAAATGCATTAGCTGAGGTACAGTATGTCTGCAGACTTGTCTACAGGAAACTGATCATTCTTAAAATCTGTTCTGGATCTGGAGTCAACTATTTGCATCTTTACAGAAGTCAAAGTAGATGTCTGTGAATACAGTAAGGTGAAGCACAACTTGCCTCATGTGCTTGGGCTTGGAGGTAGGCTGTCTGCTGCACGCCAAGAAGAATTGCCAAAAACACACACAATTTCAGCAGTACTTCAGCAGTTTCTTCAACAGTTATACCACAAAGTGGAAAGTGACAAAGGGCACAGAGCATCAAGTGTTCTATGTCTATTTCCATCAAATATTAACGTAAATATATTGCATAATCTTACACTATAATTACTCACCAACAACAATTTCCGTAGTGTTGCTAGTTCCTAAAATGAAAGAGAACATTTCCAGTTACAGGAAGCACCAGTGCTATTTAGTCTCTCTGTTTCTAAATTGAACAAAATACTTGCTATTAAACATATGTATCATGATGATGCTGAACTTAATGCGGACACCTGATTGTAATATACATTCCATTCTCTGTGCCTATATGTCTCCCATGTTAAAATACTGTTTCTCACGGCTGGCATTCTAAATTCCAGGTATCAGCTGTCACCACTTGAAAGTATATTTTATAAATAATTGTTAATAACAGAAGCAGGCTAAGGAACTCAAAGGGCACTGGAGGAAAACTCTGCAGAGGCCTAGTTAATCTATTCTTTTACATTATTCTCTGTTACTGTAATTCTCATCACTCTCAGGCTTCTCTATCAATGAGAATTCAGGTATACTACCAAACCTGATATGTAGTTTATTTAAAAGATTGTGATGATTGACTTCTGTATTAAACAAACAAACAAACAAACTTCTGCACTTTTTTCTCTTGACATAATCTGTGGATTAGGAGCAAGCCAACCATAGTTTTTTTTATTCCAGATAAGTATTACCCACATGCCAAATTTAATGGTACACAGATGCCTCTGAACAAATAATGAGAATCAGAAAGCTAATTGCCTCCTTCAGTGTCCCCACTGTCTGGTCTGTTAGAAGGGCAAAGATAAATCTAGAAAGAAGATTAACTGTTTGCCACCAGCACTTTTTAGCTTTACCTGATTCTTTTTTATGGACTGTTCTGCCTGGACTCTGTGTAGACCCTGTGTGAAAGAGGGAGTTTTATAAAACACCACTTTATAAATAAAAATATTCTAGATATTATACAGGACCACACAAAGTCTGATAGAATTAGGGGACCCTCTGTCAAAAAGAAAAGGAAAAAGACAAGACTGAGATGTGAGTGGGATGGGTGGGTGGAGAAAAGAATATAAAAGAAATGATTAAAATGAATGAACAAAACTGAAAGCATTTCTCTTATTAGTTACCCAATTATTTTCTTTCCTCTTTTTTCTTTTTAGTGGTTTTTATACATTGCTGAAGATGTACATAGGACTATTTAGCATTAATTATAAATCTTTCAGATTTATAGTGAACTTGGTTACACTTGACAAGCAGTGAACAAATCTATGGGATATGAAGGAAGCACTGTATGAGGAGTTTCCTATCTTTCACAGTGGCCATTTCCACATGAGGTCAATACATCATTGTGGCCTCAAATTCTCACCCTCCTGTCTGCATGTTGTCCCATTTTAGCTTCATAGTTTTCCTTGTGATTCTGCACATTTTCAGCTCCTAGCACTGTTCACTGTGAGGAGAAACCACTGTATGTAAAAACCAGAAAAACTCTGATGCAAACCTCCCAAAATGGTTCTCCTTCATCTTCACCTATATGCAGAACTGTAACATCAATACACAGAGCAGAAGTGGCCGGCTAGGGGCATTCCCTGGTTGTCATTACTGTCCCTATCTCTCTCCACCCATCAAAGGACAGGCTGCCATCATTATTGTCTTCAGGCATTAAACGGACAGTGGGAAGAGAGCAGATCTGGTAATGCATCATTAAGAGGGTTTTTTCCCCCTCATATCAATGAACATACATACCTATGCACAAACGTAGCAACGCAGAAATGTGTTTGAGTGTGGGCGAGGAAGACACAATCTTTGCTTTATGAATGAGGTAACTGATTAGAGGAAGATCCTCAAGCAACTTTGTTTCTCTATGAAGTTACTTGTTCCTTCATGCTGCCTTGCCAAGGAAGAGTCTTTGCATTGCAGCCTTAAGGCTTCCTTTCAAACTTTACTGAAGTAGGGAACTTATTTTGACAGTTTAATTTGACAGCTTTAATTGACAACTTAATTTGACAGCTTACTTTGAAAGACCACTTTCTTGTAATATACATTTTTTTTTTTTTTTGCTCTTCAGATGTTGTCAGTGGATTTTTTGTATATTGATTCCCCCCCCCCTTTTTGGACTCTCAATGCTTGGCTTAGCTTGGATTTTGAGGATGTTTGCTTTTTGACCCAGCCATTTAAAATGTGCTTTTCTCTTGAAAAGAACAGACCAATCAGTGATGGTGGGGCGGGGTGAGGGACAGGGATAGGAGTGGCCAGGGACTTGCTGTTGTGGATGCAGCAACCACTTTTCTCAGAGGCAGTACAATGTAAATCCGGTGGGGTGGGATGGTGCAGACAGCACAGTTCCTGAACTGGAGTATAAAACACCGCTCTTAACCGCTCCTCCCCTCTTGTGCAAAAATGGCTTAAGTGTGTGGATGCTGGGTGGTCCTAGCAACTCACAATCTGTGACCAAAACACTGAGTAAGGTTCAGTCTGAGCTCTGAATAGTAAGTGATCTATTTGCCTCACAAAACATAATTAAATTCCAATTTAAACCGCATCTCACTCATCTTAAAAATGCACACATATAGGCAACATATACCTCCCAATCCCTAGGAAATGCCTCATCATATCCCTCCCCCTAAAATGCCTCTGGATTCCTTTTGGGGCCAAGAGGTATTCTACAGAAAGAAAAGAAGGAGGTCAAACTTTGCTTTCCAGCACAATGGCAGCCTAAGTTAAACATTAAGAGTGCAATCCCAATAGAACAAGATGTCCAAAACAACAGTAGACCAGCAGAAGTTGTGTTGACTCCACATCCCTTGCATTTCTTTCAAGGGCAAGTTCTCACTAACTTCCAGCATCCTAGGTATGCTTGAAGTTAGAACTTGCTTTTGAAAGAAATGATAACCAATTCATTAATATTTTTGTTTTTCTTTTTTTCATTTTCATGTATTTGTTATTATTGATAGTGGATGATTTTTTTAATTAGATTTTAAGTGAATAACAACCAATTTAAAAAAGAACAAACAACATTATCTATAACTAAAATTACAAAATATAAAGACAGAGAAAGAAAAAGTACTTCCAATCTATATATCAACAGTTATACGTAACAACTTTATCTCAACCTTTCTAATTCCCCTAGTAGGAACACATTTCTTTCAATTATCACTAAATTCCTAATAGTCAACAATCAAATCATCTTTATCTTTCCATAAGATGATTCAACTTTTCAAGGAATCTTTGTAAAAAAAAACGCCCATCTTGGATTAAGACAGTCAGTTTCTCCATCTCAGCTAAGAACATCATTCTTGCCGTCCACTTGTCTGCAGTTGGTATTACAGAGCCCTTCCATTTCTGTGCTTATATCAATCGCACTACAGTAATCATCTATCGCAATAGTCTTCCATAACCTTTATCTAATTGTATGTCCAAAAGTCCCAAAAGATAAAACTCAGGCTTCATTTGAAAATTTCTTTTCAATCACCCCTGCACCAATATATGTATTTGTACTATTTCTTTCTTTCTCACAAATCCATCATGCACGATAAAAAGTTCGTTCTTGTACACCACAGTTCCATCATGTCATAACAATTATATATCTTATTTAATTAATGCTTTTCAAAGGGAAGAAAACACTTAAGGCAGAATGTAGAGTAACTTTTCCCTCAACAAAACTTACTGTGATTTTGCAAGCATTTTAAGGGGAACAATATGGAGAAGGCTGTGGTGTTTCATTTCCTTCTTTGTTTCCCTTGTTGCTGCCTCCTTTGATATATTTTCTGCCAGCTCATATCTGTGGCAGTGAATGTAACATGTGGCAAAGAAGAGGATAGGGAAGAAGGAACAGAAAGAAGTCACCTGTGGAATGCTGCTCCACATTGCAAAGACATGCATAAAAAAGAAAGGTATACCTGTGCAGAAAATGGGAGGGGGAAAGTGAACAGTGGAGTACAACATTCAGAAAAAGAGAAGTGGAGGAAAAGAGCCATACTGAGAAAAAAACAGAATGAAGGAATTGGACAAGCTTAGAGACACAGGGAGAAGTAGACAGGGCACATGGAATAGGGAAAAGACAAAACAGTAGTTAGAAAGACATGCTGAAAACTGAGTGAGAACTTAAGAAGGAGGGGGAATGGCAAAGAAGAGAGTACAAGACCCTGAAGAAGGGTGCCAGAGAACAGCAATTGTTTACCAGTTTCAGGCTTAATGGTTTCCCCATTTGATGGTTTCTTCTTCCCTGGATAAAAAGAAACAAGGACTGACTTTCAGATGCTGATGGTTAATGCATTAATGTCTTCTTTCAATATCTTGGGAGTCAAATAATTTTCATGATATTTTTGACAGACTGATACAAACTAGTTTCCCATAGAAGAATGTCATTTGAAAGTTAAAATGCTTCTAAACTAAGCCTTCTTTCCTCCAGGCTAAACTTACCCAACTCTTTCCTTATAAGACTTGGTTTCCACACTTTTTCTCTGGACACGTTCCAGTTGCCAATATGCTTCTTGGGCCCAGAACTGTTGAGGTCTGAGCAAAGCAAAATACTACTTCCCTTGATCTGGGCACAACACTCCTGTTGATAGAACCTAGAATTGCACAGGCTTTGTTGGCTACTGCATCACACTGTTGACTTATTTTTCACCTGTGGTCTAATAAGACCCCCTAGATACATGTTACATGTACTGCTTTCAAGCCATACGTTACCTATTCTATATTTCTGCATTTCATTTCTCATGCCCAGATGTATTACTTTACATTCATCCCTGAGGAAATTTATTTTGCTAGATTTGGCCCAGCTCTCCAGTCTGTTACAGTCATTTTTTAAAATCTTGATTCTGTCTTTTGGGAAAGCTACCCTCTCTCTAATTTAGTGTCATCTGCAAATCTGATGAGCATACCCTCTATTGCATCATTGGAATAACTTATAAAGAAGTTAAACAACATCCGGCCCAGGAAAGAACCCTCTGGTACCCCACTAGTAACTTCTGTCAACAATAAGGGAAGCCACTGGTAAGTACTCTTTGGGTTTAGTCAATTAACCAGTTAGGTATCTTGGCCATAAGTTACCCATGTATTGGTAATGTCAGCTTTTGATTTCCTGCAATTTAATTTATTTTGGACTGTTCTTAAGACTGGTTAGGAAGATGTCGAAACTGCTAAATGCAACTGCTGAGCTGTTCACTAGAATGACCTATTGCAAGCATATTACACCAGTAGCAACCGCCTTTCAGTCAACAAGGCATACACTGGCAAGTAGTATGATTCATCCTGGTAACATAATATTATCCAATCTGGCAGTAGTGTACTTATCACAAACCATTCTGTTTAGAATCATAGAGTTGGAAGAGACCACAATGGCCATTGAGTCAGGGCCTTTACCAGACAGGAACACACACCCTGTTTCTAAAGGAAAGATTTCAAATTACTTGCTTTCACAGTGGACCAGTTTTTGTGAACCTTTCACCAGAAATTTTGTGCCTTTAATCTCAAATGATTAAAAGGATGTTTCTTAGTATGCTTACATGGAAGCTACATAGTTGTCATCCAAGAAAATAGTCTTACAGTCTTATAGCATCATGGAGAAATTACAAGATGGAGTCTCTGTTTGTGGATAGAAACTGCAGTACCATGTCAAGACTAAAATAGTCTGATCGCTTCCTCTTTCCTTCCTTTCCTTTCCTTTCCTTTCCTTTCCTTTCCTTTCCTTTCCTTTCCTTTCCTTTCTTCCTGAGGAGTAAATATATGCTCTGTTTTCAGAAAGTTTGCCCCCATTCAAGAACATGTTTGATTTTTCACTAGGATTAATATACATGAAATTCTAACCTTAAGCCAGCCTTGCAATTAAGCAAAACCTCAAACCCCAATATTCTAATTTATGATGGGATCAGAAAAGAACAGATAACTCACTCCTGCAAGTTTTATTTTTGCATTTGAATGCATGACTTTTTATATGAATGCTAAAACAGCAACAAACGCCAATGTGTGTGTTTCAGCAACATCTGCAGAACATGTAGCCAGCAATGTCACTTCTCTTTGCACCAATATTGTGGTTAAAGCTCAGAATTGCATGAGAAAAGCCCATCCAATTGTTGCTCCCCATGCCAGCTTTACCAGACTTTCTTAAAGGCTGAAGCTGACCTATAAGTGCAGTTTGGGTTCCTCCAGCAGTGTCTAGATCTCCTCATGCTGCTCAAATCCTCTGCTGCTACAGTAATACAAGTCATGGGCTTTATGCTAGTGAAAGGCATTGGAAGAATCTTACATTAGCATTTTGGAGGGTTTGACTGTGTGTGGAATGCTTCTCGATCTTGCAAAGACATGCGTAAAAAAAGTAAGGTATGCCTGTGAAGAAAATGGGAGGGGGAAAGTGAAGAGTGAAGAGTGGAGTACAACAGTCAGAAAAAAAGAAGTGGAGGAAAAGAGCCATACCAAGAAAAAACAGAATGAAGGAATCAGGCAAGCCTAGAGAATCATGGAGAAATAGACAGGGCACATGAAATAAGGAAAAGACAAAACAGTAGCTAGAAAGACATGCTGAAAACTGAGTGAGAAGGAGGGGGAATGGCAAAGAAGAAAGTACAAGACCCTGAAGAAGGGTGCCAGAGAATGGCAATTGTTTACCAGTTTCAGGCTTAATGGTTTCCTCATTTGACGGTTTCTTCTTCCCTGGATAACAAGAAACAAGGACTGACTTTCAGATGCTGGTGGTTAATGCATTAATGACTTCTTTCAATATCCTGGGAGTCAAATAATTTTCATGATATTTTTGACAGACTGATACAAACTAGTTTCCCATAGAAGAATGTCATTTGAAAGTTACAATGCTTCTAAACTAAGCCTTCTTTCCTCCAGGCTAAACCTACCCAGCTCATATGTCTTTCCTTATAAGACTTGGTTTCCACACCTTTTCTCTGGAGACGTTCCAGTTGTCAATATGCTTCATGGGCCCAGAACTGGATACAGTATTTCAGGTGAGGTCTGATCAAAGCAAAATACTACTTCCCTTGATCTGGGCACAATGCTTCTGTTGAAGGAGCCTAGAATTGCACAGGTTTTACTGGCTACTGAATCACACTATTGATTTATGTTTAGCTTGTGGTCTAGTTAAGACCCCTAGATCCATGTTACAAGTCCTGCTTTCAAGTTTCAGAATCTCCACATACTGTTTAACATAAAAGAACTCATTTTTTTAAAAAAGGAGAAATTGTCATCTAGGCACTAGTAATTTTGTTTTTGTTTTTCTCTCTTTCTGTCTCTCTGTCTGCCTTTTTGTCTTTCATCACACGGAACACACTGGGCAGTCTCTTGATCTGGCAAAGTTCTCTGTCCCTGTTCTAATACATCAACCACTTCCTGCTTCTAAAAGAGAAATTTCAAATTACTTGCTTGCACAGTCTAAGTCAAAAGAAAGGCACAACATGAATCTCTCCCAGCTGCACCTGATGAATGGTTGATGTGGCCTTGGTCAGACTCAATCAGAACTTTCCCCACCTCTGATATTCTGAGGATTCTTCAACAAAAGATAACTGCAGGAAGACTAAAATATCCCATTCTGGTGCCCAATGACCTCTAATCTACCATTTCTTTTCCTATTTATCTTTATTCTAGTCAGTATTATCTTAGTATTAATTGTCAGCCTTCCTTATTTTGTATTTTCCCTCTAACTGACCCCTTGGACTAGAACTTACTCCTGACTTCCACCTGCCTTACAACTGTTTTGCAGCTGAAACATTAAGCTGCCCCTGAAAATGTACCTCTCCTTTGTGAACCTTTCACCAGAAGTCTCTCGCCTTTAATCTCACATGATTAAAAGGTTGCTTCTTAGTATACTCATACTTAAGCCCTTTTCACACGCGGGCGGAGGAACGGGACAAGCCACGCCAAAACAGGACTTACCTTGTTCTGTCGCCGCGCAGAGCATTGCGTTTTGCTGCTCCACACATTTGCAGTGTCCGGCGGCATCCGCAGTGCTCAGCAGCGCCCAAAATGGCGGATTTTGACTGGCGGAACCTCTCCACCAATCGGAGAAGCTCACCAGCCAGAAATCCCGCCCCCTGCCCGATCTGCAGGGATGCCCTTTTGCACGTCCGTAAATCCATACGGGCGCTGCGATGGGGCTGCACGGAGCTGGACGCTCCGTGCCTTTGAAAAACCACATAAAATGTGGTTTTTCAAAAGCACGCAGCTCCGCCACTTGTGAGCGCCCGACCGTGGATTGCGGTGTGGAATTACTCGAGAGTAATCCACCCCAATTTGCATAACGGTGTAGACGACCTCTGCGGAGGTTGCTCTACACCGGTTTTTTAACCCCATGTGAAAAGGGCCTTAGTATACTTATCTGGACATTACATAGTGACTATCCAAGAATATAGTCTTTCAGTCTTACCTCATCATAAAGAAATGTCAAGATGGATATTTTGCCTTTGGAGTATCCATTGTACTAAAATGGTCTGATTCATTCCTTCCTTCCTTCCTTCCTTCCTTCCTTCCTTTTATTTTATTTTATTTTTTTTGAGTGGGGGATGAATATCAGTACCATAAAGCAGAAATGATATGCTGTGTTCAGTAGGTTTGCCCCCATTCAGGGACATGTTTGATTTATCACTGTGATCCATGTAAATTAAATTCTAACTCTAAGCTACCCATGACATTAAGCAACATCCTCAACCCGCAAAATTCTAATTTATGATGGGATTAGAAAATACCAGATAACTCACTCCTGCAAGTTTTATTTTTGCATCTGAATGCATGACTTTTTATATGAATGCCAAAGACAGCAACAAGTGCTAATGTGTGTGTTTCAGCAACATTTGCAGAACATGTAGCCAGCAATGTCACTCCTCTTTGCATCAGTATTGTGGTTAAAGCTCAGGATCACATGGGAAAAGCCCATTCAGCTGTTGCTCCCCATGCCAGCTTTAACAGATTTTCTTAAAGGCTGAACCTGATCTATAAGTGCAGTTTGGGTTCCTCCTGCAGTATCCAGATCTCCTCATGCTGCTCAAATCCTCTGCTGCTATAGTAATACAGTTCAAAGGCTTTATGCTAGTGAAAATCGTTGAAGGAATCTTACATTGACATTTAGGAGGGTTTGCTTCCCATTCAACTCCATCTCCCTTCAGCACACACTCGGTAGAAGATGATCCAATTAATTCGTACCTAGAGGGGAAAAAAACAAAAAAACAAAAAACAAGAGTATTCTTATCTTATTCTTCCATAGCTCCTTTAAGATTCTAGATTGTATTCTACTAAGAAATGAATGGATTCAGAAATATTAAGTGTTTTCTTTACAGAAAGATTAAATACACATATGTGTGTACACAATTATTGCAGAAGGTACCAGGCATACTTGCGCCCACATTGCAATGGAAGTGTTGGTAGTTATTCCCTACTAGATCTTCATCTGGAATTTAATACTCTTCACTTGAATTCTTGATGAAATATACTTGGTTAAACACACTGACTTCAATTCCTTTCTCAATGGTCTCCCTACGCATGGTAGGTCAAGGCCCCATCCTATCATGCTCCAACAAGATGATTCCATCCTTGTCCAGGAGCAATGCACAAGGTACTCGACATTTATAATAGTATGTCTCTGTGTGTATCTGGCACAGCAGCACAAGAGTGAAATCCAATCCCCTAAAATTTGGCATGCAGGCTAGGGGGACCCTAGAATATGTATATCAGGGTTATTTTATTTTAAAACTAATTACTGTACTTTTTGTTAATTAAAATCTTAATACTTGGTGCGAGATTTAACCAGGAAAACTAAAGCTGGAGGTAGGTCTGGAAGAGTCATTTTGCTACTGGGTTTATTAACAGCTTCATGTGCCAGAGTCTTCTGAAGAGCCCTAAACAAAATAGCCTCAGTAGTTCAGAGAAAGAAAGGAGGAGCAGGGGGAGTTTAATCCTTAAACCAGGTGTACTCAAGATTGGGATTCATCCCACTCCTGAAACACCAGCCAAATGACATGACCAGAGAAATTCCCGCTATCAGAGATAGCAAGGACTCCTCCTCTCTCAGAATTAGTTGTGTGGGCAGGGATCCTGATAAAGCTGTTTTAGATGGAAAACAGCATAATAACACTGAAGACTGGATATACTGAACCCTTCCTTGATGTTGTTTATGGAAATTAATAACCCTAGACTACCTGTCCTTGTTTTTGAAGGCTGACAGTAATTTTTAGTTACACCTATGGGAATACTCAGAAAAAGAAAAGTAACTTGGGCAACACTGCCATCTTAACTGTAGGTATCCTGCAGGGGATTGGACTTGATGGCCCTTCTAGTCTCTTCTAGCTCTAAGATTCTTTGATTCTATCCTGGCAAACTAAAGCCACTTCCGCACTAGACTGTTATAGAGCTATCATTGCACTTTCAACATCCTATGGAATGCTGGGGTTTGCAGTTCAGGGAGGGGCCGCCTGGCCCCTCCCAAAACTGCAAACCCCAGGATTCCATAGGATGTTGAAAGTGGAATAATAGCGCTATAACAGTCTAGTGCGGAAATGGCTTAAGTTAAACCATGCCTTCGCTATTGCTTCCATTGTTATTTAATATGGAGCAGAAGATGCCTATCATTCAGTGAATACATTTTATTACATTTACCAGCAATTGTCATTCCCAGATGTCTCATGGAGGAAGGCATTATAGAAATGCCAGTAACATTTTGTATAGAAGATCTGTCTGTACTGGAAAGATTAAGACCCAGGTTTTTTTCGATTTATACAAACGGATAGGCAAACCATCAGAATGCTGCTCAGATATAAGCAAAGTGCTGGTTATCACCCATAAAGCCCTATATGGCTCAAGAGTAGGTCATCTGAAGGACCATATTTTCACATACAGAGTTTCTCCCAAGGTTTTGAGTTCTTCTGGAGAGGCCTTTCTCTCTGTCCCGCCACACTCGCAGGTAGATCAGGTGGGAACATGGGAGAAGACCTTTTTGGTGGATGCTCCAAGACTCTGGAATTCTCTTCTTAGAGAGGTTAGACTGGCATCCTCTTTGCTATAATTCTGTAGGTAGGTAAAAACCTGTATATTTCAGCAGAACTTTGAGGGCTGATTGTTCAGGGGAAAAGGGCCTTTCAGAATGCTATATCCTGCCCATACCTTTTGACAGATTTTAGTTATATTTTTAGTTTAATTTTATTTTTTACTTTTGTACAAAGTGGTTTTGCATGTGTTTTAGCCTTTGTAAGCTGCCTTGAATCCTGGACAGGGGAAAAAGTGGGATATTTATAATTTTCTTATGTTCAAAACAGATTCTTTCACATTGTCATACTCAAAAAGGTTCAAAGAGCACTTTGGGTCAGTGATTTCAATTTCTTTGAGTTGCAGATCATTTCTTAATAGGTTGGGAATGGGGCTTCACAGCAAATATAAACAAGGGAGATGAAAGAAGACACCTCTGCTTAGGTGAATAGCAATGGAGTATGAATCTAAGACCATTTCTGCACTACATTGTTATAGTGCTATTATACCATTTTCAACATCCTGGGGTTTGCAGTTTAGGGAGGGGCATTTAGAATTCTCAGCCAAAGAGCTCTTTGGCCTCAGTAAACTACAAACCCCAGAATTCCACAGAATATTGAAAATGGAATAATAGCACTGTAACAGTGTAGTGCAGAAAGGCCCTAAGTACTTGTCCTAATAAACACAAAGCAGGTGTTACAAAGGTGGTGTAGCATTGCCAAAAAGGTTTCGCTTATCCTCACTGTGTCACAGACCATAGAAACAAACCTCCTGTTCAATTTGCCAATCACCTCAACAGCATGGATTGCTCATCCGCCAATGGTTTGGTTGTGTTTTGGGTATTTGGGTAGATCATTAGAAATAACCACCTAATGGGGACTGCTATTTGTCTCTGTGTGATGAGTCCTCAGTATTACTCAATTTGTGGGCCAGAATGCTAGTAAAAATTCCAACATGAACGTAAGTTTTCAAGGAAACTAATAGAATTAGTCTGGAAGCTTACCACATGACTTGCCTCTTTTTATTGTTTTAATCTATTTGTTTACACCAGTTTACTGAGGAAAAATAGTCTTAAGAAGACAGGAGAAGATAAATCTAATTCCATTAGAACATTTCTCCTTCACAGGAAAATCATTTAGAAATGAACCTTGGGACCTTCTTAACTTTTCTTCATTTTCATTTTCTTCTTCACTCACTAGTCTGCTGCAAGCATTAAAACAGTGCTCAATGGCGCTGTTGTCAAACTTTTCCTATGAAGTGTTTTTTAAAAAAGTTGTTAGACAATGGATTTGTTCTGTTCTTCACCAATCTCAATTAATTGCAGTGGTTCTACTCTAACTGATATATTTTACATTATAATTATGATTTTTTAACAATGCTTAGTCAATACACACCCTTCTTTACAGATGAAATTTACTTTTGCCAAATACAAGAGATCGGTTAGAATAACAGCTTCTCCATTTTCTGGTTTCCCTGGATCACCACATGATTTTCCTAGCAAAAGAACAACATTGAGAAGCATGCTGGAGTTATAAGGATAATACATTAACAGGCAAAGAATTTAATTTGTTTAATGTCCTGGTCCTGGACATAAGGAGAGTTTATGAAATACTCTTTTTCCTTCTTTGTGCAAAATTTTCGACAAATCACCCTTAAAGCTGGAATGAATTAGCTCTCTTCTTTTTCCTTTTTTTTAAAAAATACCAATTTGGGGAGAACATTCATAGACCAATCAGAATTGTTCTTTTTGTTGTAATTAACAGAAGCAAATGCATGTTACTCCTGTAAAATTAAAGACCTTAAATGATGATGATGATGATGATGATGATGATGATGATATTTCATGCAATTAGTATTGGGTGCTGGTGTTGCTTTGTCAATGTATGTCTTTCTTCAAAAATGAATAAACCATCTGGATCAATATTCTCAGAATACCAGTCAATTTCATTTATTCAGACATTCTACTCTGTGTTTTTGCCTCAATTTGAGGTGTTTGGAACAGTTATAAGCAATCAATAAAATCAGAATTATCCACACCATAGCATTCCCACTTTGTATATCCAAGTATGAAAGTAGGGCAATGAAGAAAACCAACAGGAAGGAAATCAACTCATTTGAAACGTGGTGCTCAGAGAGGCATCTAAAGATAACATGGACTGCTAAAAAGACAAATGAACGTGTCTTAGAGCAAATTAGGCTTGAACACTCATTAGAAGCCAAGATGACTAAACTCTGTGGCTGTCAAACTTTGGACATATCACGAGACAATGCAATGAACTAGAAAAGACTATCATGCTTGGTAAAGTGGAAGGCAGTAGGAAAAGAAGATGACTCTGCTACAGGTGGATTGTGTCACAATGTATGGAACATGTAGTGGACTCCTTGCTTCACAATTTCAGTGTATGAGAAAGTAAACTGCTTGTAGAAATGTTTAGACTAGCACGCCAAACCACTTCTCATGGGAATGTTAATCTGTAATGCTGTGTACTACTGTATGTTATCTAGTTCTCCGGAACACATGCAGCTGTGTTCCGTGTGTATTTTGAGACACAGCTTTGTTATGTCTCTGAGCTGTTGTTCACACTTGTTTTTCGTGTTCTCATGTTTCTGTAACATGCTACATAACATCAAGCCCAGAACGGTTTCTTTGCACTTTGTCTTCGCCTTCTCTCTGCCTTTGTTAGAGATGGTTTGCTCTGCTGTCACCTAATCAGCTTGATTTATTATCTGCAATAAACGCAGTTAAATTGCTAGTTGGCTTCTGGAGTGTTTGTTTTCCTTAACTCCCTTAGTGCAGGCAAGAATGCCTGAAGTGGGTTTCATTTTTCACAGTTTTACTTTCCTATTTTGCAACAGATTGATTCAATCAACGAAACTACAGCCTAAGTTTGCAGGACCTGAGGAGGGCAGGTTATCATTGGGGTTCTGGAGGTCCTTCCTTTGTGGGGTCACCATAAGTCAAAGCTGACTTGATCACAAACAACAACAACAACTATAAACAATAATAAAATCAAAGTATAACAGAAAATCAAATACAAGATGAAAACAAAAAGATACAAGCAAAACAGATTATGCCAACCCAATGAAAAGGAAATAAAAGCATATTGTATAGTCACCTATGGTCTTCAAAAATATAGACTATAAGCTGTATATAAAATAACCTATCTACTGAGTATCATACCTTTTTGCAGTTAGGCACAGGCCAAAATGCTGTGGTAGTCTTGTAGGTAACTGGGAGAATAAGATACCGACCTTCACAGAAAACTGGGAGTGCCGTCCATGTATAATTGTCAAGGCAGGTAATAACAGAATTGATTCCAGTGATGGTGTTATAACCTGGGCGGCAGACATAGGTCACTCTGGTCTTTGCAGGATAGTAGGTCTTGGTATCTCCAGGTTTTATCTGAGCAAATTTGAACCTTGGCGGCCTACTGCAGACGCCTGTAACCAAAGGAGAAGAAGACCTAACAGACTCTGCTTGCAAGGCCTATAAAGGAAAGGCTTCACTTTTTATATGAAGCATTATATGACACACTCAGCCCACCTGCAGTGTCAGCCACACTTTCGACTCCAGACTCTCAAACTAATCAGAAGGAAACTTGTAATCTGTGGTCAGCACAGTGCTTTCCAACAGTGAACAATTTGATGGTGGTACAATATATAAATTGCTCAAAGCTTTTTAAGTTCAGAATACTTCTGCATTCCTCCTACATCACCTTCTCTATATCTTCTTGTTATGAACGGTATATAATTTTCATGCAATTTATCTAGTTGTCCTGGTCAATCATAACAAGTAAAACACATTGTAACTTGAATGCGTAATGTTCTACATATGTCCATAGAAAAAGCTTGTGTTAGATTTTATACTGAGGCATCAGCTATCTTGCTTGCTGGCTGCAATTGTCCTATGGATGGAAAGGGACAGAGGCAATAAAAATAGGAATGACAACCAGAATAGCTCAGTATCTCTTCTGAAGAAACACTAACATACATCCAGAGCATTTCTATGTAAAGGCACAGAACACAAAACAGATAGCCTGGATATGAGCCCAACTATTCTTTCTTTTGCACCACTACATGGTAGTGCCATGTAGTTTGGGAGGTACTAGAGCTCCCTGACTGAGAATTCTAAAGTTTCTCCCTAAACTGCAAATCCCAGGATTCCATACAATGTTACCACAGCAGTAAAGATGGAATTGGAGTGCTTTGAGTATTATGAAAGAGGCCCTGGGCATTGTATTTCCAGTGGCTCTAGTGATAAAAATCTACTAGTTTCCAACTAGATCACGGAAGGTTGAGGTACTACCTTATAAGAATGATTCTGAGGAAGTCAAGGTTACCAGGTTATTTCCTGAAACAAGTCTGTTTAAAAACCAAACAGCCTGTTTTCATCACAGATGGGTGTTGTAAAACTGCATAATATTAAGTGCCTAACTTTACTTGGTTTCCTTTCCTCATTATATGTTTCCTTCTGTAAAATACTTCTATCAAATCCTTCAGCATCATGTCTTTTTAGACTGAGGGTAGGGATTGTTTGGTGTACATCAATCTGTAAACTGTTCTGGGAGCCTTTCCAGCAAGGGAGCAGGATATAAAAATTTTCATGTTTAAAAAAACAAGAAATATATAAACAAAAATATGGGATAGAATTCTTTTCACTGTTCCACTGCTTGGCAGGATTACATTTTTATGCTTCAAACCTCAAATATTGTATGTGAAATTGAACTGAAGCCTTTAGAAATGACTGTTTGGAACATGTTTCATGCATGCTTAAAGCTCTGTGTGTGTATACACACATACACATACACATACTTATTTCTACAGGAATTTGGCTTTACTTTGTCACAGTATTAATTGTATAATGCTTCAGAGGGTTTTTTTTTAGAAAATGTTATTGAAACAGATTGTCCAAAGGATTTTTTTTTTTTTGGAAGGGTGATGTGCGGTGCTGAGGATGCAAAAGAACTCAGTAACTATTTAATGGTTCAGCTGCTCATGTCCCCATCCTGAACATGGAAACTCAGGCCATTTCCGCACTAGCCTGTTATAGCACGATGCTTCCACTTTCAACATCCTCTGGAATCCTGAGGTTTGCAGTTCCTGGCCTCTCCCGAAACTGCAAACCCCAGGATTCCAGAGGATGTTGAAAGTGGAATCATTGTGCTATAACAGGCTAGTGTGGAAATGGCGTCAGAGTATGTAACTTCAGACATAATTGGATGGCACTGAGTTTCTAGATTAATGTCAGTTAGGTTTCAGAATGGCCACTGAAACTTCCTCAGTTAACCTTTAAATGACCTAACCAAGGCATTAAAATACATGTGACCCTATTGACCTTCCTGGATCTTCCGATGGGTTTTTAATACTGTTGACTATAGCTGTGCTACTCCAAATGGTTGTTGGTGAACTGGTGCCCATTTGAAAGCCAATGGCTGTCAGTCTGTGGGAAGTTTCCAGGAAAAAAAGAAATAACTGTAGCCAATGGACAGACATAAGCTACCTGTCCCTGGCACATTAGCGCACAAAAATACCAATCCTCTAAATCAGATAGTCTAAGCGGCACTGAACTATAGTATCCAGGAAAGGTTGTCTGGGGTAGGAATGCTCTGGAGTCACTCAAGCTTCTGTTTGGTCCCTCAAGCTTTTTAATAACCTACAAGAAACCACTGAATGCAGCCACCTGTACCTTTGGGACAAAGTGCCATCAATTGCTCTATATAGGAGCCTAGTTGCTATTTAAGACTTTGCACATTCAGCACCAAAGATCTGTAAGGGCGTTTACCTGAACATGCTTACAGAGCTCCTACAATTAGAAAATCTCCCTTATCAGGATTGGAAGTACTCTAATTACCTTCTCTCCAATACAGCCCTATCTAGACGGGTCTGAGGTAGAGTAGCAAACACTATCCTTCTCACTCATGCCAGTTAAGATAAATACAGTACCCAATCCAGATGGATTATTTTGGCACATGAATGGAAGCAGCTCACAAGCAACTCTTCCCAACTTTAATGGTAAAAATACTGTAACAAAGAAACAACTAACAAATTTCTGCACTTGCATAATGTCCAAAAACTGTGGCCTAGGATAATTGCCTAATTCTGCATAATGATAAGGCCAGACCGGACAAAGACAGCCTGGCTTCAGGGAACCAGTGAACATGTCTGTCTTGGAAGACAGTTCAGAAAATGAAGCAAGTCCAAAACACAACTGAAAGGAGTAGAGCGGAATCAGGGACTGTAATGTGATCATGCCTGTTCTTTACCATCTTCACTGGCTCCCAGTCGGTTCTGGGTTCAACTCCAAGTGCTGTGTTTGACCTCTAACTCTCTTCATGGCTTGGGACTGGGACATCTGGAAGACCATTAACATCTGGAAGATCATTACTCTCTAGATGTGTCTGCCCCCAAATTTGATTCCACAACAGAACTCCCCCCCCCCGCTTTTGCCCTCTGAGATGTAGCATGCATGCAGCTACAGAAAAGATTGTGCTCTCTGCTCCTACCCTGGCTGTAAAATGCTCTGATCATAGAACATTTGATGACATTGCTATGCTAGACAGAGACTGTTCTATCTCCTCAGGTTTTTTCTTCCTCTGTGGATGGCTCTTGAAGAGCCAGTGTGGCACACTCATTTGAGTGTTGGACTTGAACTCTGGAATCCCCACTTGCCATGGAAACCCACTTGGTGATCTTGGACAAGTCAAACTCTCTCAGCTCCAGAGGATGGCAGTGTCAACATGCGTGTGAACAAATCTTGGCAAGAAACCCCTGTGATATGATCACTTTAGGGTTACTATAAGTTGGCAATGACTTGAAGACACACAACAACAATTGCTCTTAAGCCTCATGATGTTTACATTTAATTCTACTGATTGCTTTAGTGCTTCACTCTTAAACTTTTTTTCCTTCATTCCCTTATCAAAGTTTTTATTTTCATAAATTTAAAATAAAAAACAAAGAAGCATTTAAATACAAGCATATGTAATCATATATTTTTCCAGTACTTTTTTTCATTTATCTCCTGAGAACATTTTGAATGTTGGAATATAAATCCAACCCATCAGTGTATTGTCCAAAATGCTGTTCATGGATTGTGCCGGTACAATTACACCAGTAAGGGTGGTAGCGGGAAAAGGCCACAATGCTGCAACCATAAAGGAAATAAATATTGGAGAAATTCAGTGCTCAAGAGACAGCACTTCTTCCTCAACCATCGCATGACACGGGAAGAAGTATAATTACTAGTAGTATACCAACAGCATTCCAGTCATAAATTATTACCACTGATCCTAAAACTAAGTCTACAGTTTCTACATATTTCTTACAAATACATTTATACAGGTCCTCATATATCTTACCTCTTTTTCCTTTTTTTGTAAACAACTAGTAATACAATTAGAATGAGAATGAGAATAGAGAATTAAAGAATTCAAATTAGAATAAGTCCAGTGAAAGATTAAAACTTACGTTCACAAAACTCTGCTATGTTAGTCCACGTTGAATCTGAAAGGCATGTTACAATATCCAGTTTTGCATGGACATTATAAAAACCATTCAGGCATTTGTAGCTTATTGATTCCCCAGGGCGGAAGGTTTTTCCATCAACGTTATTATAAGGAAGGGCATTACTCAGTTTTGGTGGAGGTCCACAATCACCTACAATGAACAGAAAATATTGATCTGAATCAGTGATAGCTAGTTTTTATTTTCAAATATTCTTTTTATAGATTTACACTGAACATGAACAGTGAAGCACATCATAAGCATATTCAATTTCAATGAATTAATACAAATTATATGGGTTAAATCAAGGGTGGGAACCATTCAGCTCTCTAGGTGTTCTTGGACTGCAAGTCTCAGCAGCCCTAGCCGGTCTAATCAATTGTGAGGAATGCCGGGAGTTGGCAGTCCATCAGCATCTTGAGGTCTGCATTATTCCCACTCTTGGCCTAAATCCAATGGCTACTCCAACTAGAATTGATCTATTTAACCAATTCATTGAACAGCAAGTCAACATTGGTTTGAGTGTTGGATTAGAACTCTGGGAGACCAAGGTTTGAATCCCACTTGGCCATGGAAAACTAGAATGACCTTGTGCAAGTCATACTGTCTCAACCTCAGAAGAAGGCAATGACAAACTCCTGCCAAGAAACCCCTGTGATACATTCACTTCAGGGTCACCATAAGCTGGCAATGACTTAAAGATGCACAATGATAACAGCTGCTCTTACATCTCATGACTTGGCACCATCCAGCTGCAATTTTGCATACAGGAATAAAGGAAGAGCTATTGCTTTCCTGGACCTCCACAGTATATATATAGTAAAGATCTGGGGAAACAACAGCTCTTCCTTTCTTCCACCAGCACTAACCAGAATCTTGCTCAATGTGTGAGATTGTTTCCTTCCCCATTTTTCTTTCCTCTCTCAATAAACTTCAGTTTTACATTTGGACATTAGAAAGCATTGTGTTTGAGAATGGAATTTCTCTTTAAAACCTTTTCAATAAGTACAGCTGTTTATCTTACATTAATTTCATGTGGAAGATGGGGCAAGCTTGTTTTCTATTGCTTCAGAGACTATGACAAGGAGCAATGGATTCAACTACAGGAAAAGAGATTCCAGCTAAACATTAAGAAGAACTTCTCAATGATAAGAGCAGTTCAACAGTGGGATACGTTGCTTGGGAGTGTGGTGAAGTCTCCTTCTTTGGAGGTTTTTAAGCAGAGGCTGGATGGCCATCTGTCTGGAATGCTTTGATTGTGTATTCCTGCATGGCAGGGGATTGGACTGGATGGCCTTTGTGATCTCTTCCAGCTAACCCTATGATTCTATATTGCTGAGATGCCCCTTGGATGCCTCGGCAAGGTTTTAAGTACCAGCCCTTCTGAGCTTTGGGTGAGTACATCCAAAGTGCTTTCTGGTAGAGGATTCTGCTGAAATAAAATTCAACTGCTTGTTCAGCTTATGTGGAACACCAAGGAGACCCATGTTGTATTTTGTTTCAGGCAGCAAAACGTTTTTGTGGGGCCTTACTTTCAGCCACACCAATCTGTGACAAGGCAAGGAAAGAGAACTTTCGAGAACACAGTTATTTACATTTTGGCACAATGACACTCAACTGGTGATGGTGGCAAATTATGCTGGGGGAAAAAATATTCGGGGGGGGGAAGCAGAGAAGAAAAGGAGAATCAAATCAAATTGTGTTTTCTGTACAGTATGTAAAATATCCACTGCAATCTTTACAGAAAAGCCATAGTGCTTTATGGTAAATAATTTTGCTATTGGAGTTGGACTTTAGGAGATTATGGTATTATGTCAACAATGAATTACTGCTCAAACATTATGGTGTTCACCCACACTTTAAGTATCATATCTGCAGATGCACAAGAGGGCATGGCTAAAGTTACTTCTAGTAGCCATGCATTTCAGGTTAACCACTGTATCAGTGACACATCCTCTTCACTCCACCTGCTCACTTGCCTTGGTACCCAAGCTTCAGGCATCTTGGCCCCTCTTCCTGTGAAGTTATCAGACATTACCTCTCTAGCACCAGCACTGGAACAAATTAAGCCCACCAGAGTACTCTGTGCTGGGAACTTAAGAAGGAACTTCCTTTAAGGAAGAATACCACACTGATGTGGTGTAGTGGTTTGAGGTTGGGACTAGGGTTTGAATCCCTGCTCACCCATGGGAGCCCACAGTGTGACCTTGCACAAGTCACATTCTCTCATCCTATGGAAGGCAATGGCAAGCCTCATCTAAATAAACCTTGCCAAGAAACCCAAGGATAGAGTTACCATAAATCAGAGTCTACTTGAAGGCATATATAAAGTGAGATGTAGTGACTATACTGCTGAATTTCAAAGTGTATAATGATGTTTATATCTCTCAACAAAAGTTATAAGTATTCCATTTTAGTTTGCATCATGAGTTGATGGATTGGTTTAGAAAATACCTCAGGAAAAAAAAATATCCTCAACATTGGTACTTGAAAACTCCCTGCTGCAGTTGTAGGCACAGTTACTGGGTAAAGTAAATTTATTTACTAATAAATAAAGAGGCATTTATTTCTGCTTGTAGATAAAAAGACTGTTTTCTCTTGGTCTGAAATCCACTGTTTAATAAGCAAAAGATTTACCCTTTCTTTCTGCACTGAACAGTACAGGGAACATTTAAACAATGTGCAATGCTTACTGCCCAGAATCTCACATTTCCTCATACTGACTCATATGAAAACGCTCTGTCAGGTGTAGTATGGAACTTTATGGCCATCAAGAGGCTTCTCCTCAAGACATATTTGATTAACAAAGTATTTTCCTTTATTTAACATTCAAAACTCCCTCCAAGGGCCCAGCGCATTCTTAATTTCAGTGTCTTGGAACCAGATTCAAACATCATCCCAGTCACCAGATCCATTAAATGGCCTTGGACATGTAACTAACAAGTAGAAAATTACTCTGGAAACAGATTACATTAAAACAACTCCATACAAACTGCCTCTTTGAGTTTTTTGAACCAGGTACTTGGTAGAACTAGCTTTCCAAAAGACAAGTTCCTGGCAGAGACCAACAGGTTTGGTGATATAGGTAAATTCCTTGCTCACAGTCACGTCCACCTCAAACAATACCAATGGGACTTGTATTTATGACTTGAAGTGTATGCATGGTTACTAAGCAGGATGCCCCAACTGATGCATTGAAATTTATTCCCTGGAGCTTTTGAATAGGAGAGCAGTCAGATTAAAATCAGTGTTCCATTAATGCTTCTCCTGAGTCAAAACAAAACTATCAGCTCTAAAATAACTAAAGCACACAGATCAATGAATGCTTTCCTTAACAAAAGTGTTGTCAGGGGAGTATCAACTAAGAACAAAAAGAAGAAATGCTGGGTAAGAGGAAACGTTAACAGTGTGATCCTATCTCAGAGAACTGAACAATTCAGAAGTGTGTTCAGGACTGCAGAGTAAGACAGCAGCAGGATTGGAGAAGCACAATTTTGGGTCCACCGCACACCCTCCTATTAGTGCAGGAACTCCCTACACTGACAAGCGCATACAGTCCTGAAAAAGGCACCCAATTGTGGGTTGGTTTTTTTTTAAGTAATAATGAGTTATTTCCCCTTTGGCATCAATGGTGCTGCTGAGCTAAAAGGAATTACATTTAAGGAAATAGTGTATCCCACACTGAGGACAACCTGTGTAGTGTAGTGGGTTGAGTGTTGGAAGGACGCGATCAACACGGGCTTAACTAACTACACAGTTAATCCGTTTTACATACTTCTACGGCCACAGAAGTCCTTCCCGTAAGGATTTCCGCCGCCTACTTAGAGGATAAGAAGATCAGGGCTGGCTTCCAGTCCATCAAGGGGAACTTACCCTGAACTCGGCAGAGCAGCGCAAAAAACGCCAAGAGCGGCGGGGCCGGACTGGACAGCGAGGACCCCGACATCGCGTCCCCCTCCCCACCTCCCAAACAGCCTCTTCAACCGATTGATGCTTCCGACAGCGGTGTGAGATTAAGGGGCGGGGCTTCGAAGGGGAGGGGCGGAGCCAAGGAAATAAGGGGGGGTCCGTCTCAGCCGGGGTACATAAAAGGCAGCCCCCGGGTGAAAGAAGGTGACCTCCCTAATGGTCTTCTGGAGAACATGCCGACATCCCCAGAATCGGCTACTCTGGCAATTTCCGCACCAGACTGTTATAGCGCTATTATTCCACTTTCAACATCCTATGGGATCCTGGGGTTTGCAGTGGGGGGGCAGCCAGGGATAATAGCGCTGTAACAGGCTAGTGCGCAAATGGCCTCTCTCGAAGAAACGTGAAGGCGACCGTTGCATTCAGTGCTGCCATTGGAAACGTTATCACCACGTTCTTTTGGGGGGAAAAGCCCCTGCAAGTTCCAGCGTCTTGCTGCGGCGGCATGGCTACGGGAGGGGCGGCGGTATCTCACTTTTTTGGTTACAGAACTGCTGCGCGGGTGCGAAGGCGCCTGGGAACCTGAAGAATCTGGCAGGCGAAGCGGAAAACTTCCGCAAGGGTGCAGCAGTTCAGAGTGGAGTTAGGGGGATTGGGGGATTTGGTTTTATTATTTTATTTATTCATCTTTCCTGGAGACAGCTGATGGTATGTGCTTTCGCCACCTATTCAGTCCCCGTGATAATACACTGCGGGAAACTAAAAAAAAGATTGGCTCACTTTTCCAAATGAGCTGCTTGGCTGAGTCGGGATTTGAACCTGGGTCCTCATGATCCCCGTCCAACATTGTAGTCGGTTGGATTCCAGCGGGATCCGTGTGTGGAATCAGAATAGACTAAGGCCATTTCCGCAGTAGCCTGTTCTAGCGCGATGATTCCACTTTCAACCTCCTCTGGAATCCTGGGGTTTGCAGTTTCGGGAGGGGCCGGCGGGCCCCTCCCGAAACTGCAAACCCCAGGATTCCAGAGGAGGTTGAAAGTGGAATCATCGCGCTAGAACAGGCTGCTGCGGAAATGACCTCAATGTTGACTTTCTTAGATCCTACGATAAAGACACCAGATCCTGTCCAATTTAGGAAGCTAAGAAGGGTTAGCCCTGATAAGTTCTTGGATGAGAGATAGCAGCTAGGCTTGAGCTAAGGCAAGGCTGGTGGACTTTTCAGGGACTGTCTTTTACAAATCGGCTTGATAGAGTTTGGGGAAATGACACTTTTAGAAATTAACTCGTCAAATAAACCCACCGAAAATACTCACTTATGATACAGCTTTACAAGAAGTATGGTCCCCATTTATTTATTCTGGTTAGAAAAATACTTGTTTTGCCTCTCCCTCCACCAGTTGTTAAAATTTTGGAGATCCTTTTCATCCTAATGTTTTTGTATGCCTTCAAGTCATTTCTGACTTATAGAGACCCTAAAGGTGAATATTTCATGGGGGGTTCTTGGCACGATTTGTTGAGGTGGGATTGCCTTTGCTTTCTCCTGAGGTAAAGAAAGTATAAGTTGTCCAAGATCACCCAGTGGATTTCCACAGCTGAGCAAGGATTCGAACTGTGGTCTCCAGAGTCATAGTCCAATGCTAAAACCACTACATCACACAGCATCCATTTTAATCTTATTCCACTGCAAAAATGCTACTCATCATTTGAAGAATCCTTATTTGCTAATGTATACTTCCACATTTGTTGGCGTTTGGTAGTTGTATTACATCATCACTGTGTATCTCATGCATCTGTGTGTTGTACTTTTACACATAACTTTTTCAATAGATTTAAAAAATAACACAACCTATTAGCTTTTAAAAGATGTACGTGCTCCTAGTGAACAGCAACTGGTTTGTTGATCCACACATTCCTCTCCTTGTATATGTGGCAGATGGAGGACTTTCCTAAACAACTGAACTTACATTTTGCTGCTCCACTATTGTTCCAATCAGTCATCTCCTCCTCAAGGATATTACGTTTTATTTCCTCCTCCCCTCTGCCTTCCCAGCACTTAATTATTAAGTTAGCATTCCATGATTACTGGGCATGCTAAGACCTATTTAGAGTGCTTGGAAGCTTCTCTCCGCCCCCCCCCCCCGGAATATTTTTCTTAAATTTCCTGCTTTTGCAAACCTTTCTCTACCTCAGTTTTCTGGTGCCATCCTCTTGTGTCAAGGTATTGATGTGTCAAGTAAACAAATTAGCTTTGTATGTGGCAAGAGATTTGTTCTTTGACCATCATGGCAGCAGAGAGACTAACCAAGTTCATTTATTCTTCCAGTATAGGGGCAACTGTTCCTATGATTTTCTTTCTCATTCCTTTCTCATCCTGTCTAGATTGTATATATTGCGGGCAGGAACTGTCCTAATATCTGTATAACGCTTTAAAAGTTTGATGCTATTTTTAAGTGTTAAATATGATCTCTGTAGTAGCATACATACTGCCTGTTACATGCTTTTTGGACAAGACAGAGGAAAAAAGATTGTCAAATGCAATGTGTAACTTCTGTATTTTTCATCTTCTCACTGATTTAGAAGTTGTGGCTTAAGAGAATTATTGCTGTCCTTTTCATCCTTGAGAAGCAACCTTGATAACTAAATCTAACATTTGTTTTGGTCAATGTAACTTTGTAATGCTGTGTTGTAGGTGTCCATAGTGAAGGGTTTCTATGGAACAATTAATGTGGAGCATACCAAATGCACTGTTGCTGTGTATATGCCTTCAGACAGAGAAAAGTTTTCCTTGGTGGTTGGACTCTTTTATTCAATACATATTTAACTCTGACAAATGCTTTCAGATAAATAGTTTACTGTCTGTACAGCCTTCATTTAAACAAGTAAAATTGTACAATACAATATGAATTTTACAATCTTAACATTATTTCCAAACACATCTTCTTGAATTTAACAAGCTTGGGCTCAGATGCTTTATTCATTTTTGGCATGATTTCAGTAGGAAGGTCAGGTTACTTAACTCAGGGTTCCTCCATATGGGGTAGATGTGTTGGAAGATTGCAGTATTTGTTGCTGTAGTTTGGGAGAGGGAGTTGGTTTAAAATATATTGATGTTTGATGTTGTCACACATGATTTTCTAGTAATTCCTGGCACCAGGTACAACATTTTACTCCCATCCTCAAGTGGGTTTCTTTCTAATTCCAAAAAAAGTATTGTTGTCCTTTAGGTTTTTTTAAAGGTAATTGTACATCCTAAGAATTTTTTAAAAAAAAAAGTAAGAGGAAGAAAATGAACCTTTCAAAACACAGGACAGGATCAGGAAATAACACTCCAGTTTGTTTGTTTCTTTTTTAAAAAAATTAGAAGTCCCTAGTGCAGATCCAAGAAGTCAGTACAATCAACTCCCTAAAAGGAGGGGCTGATGAGACAACAAAAAATAGCAAAACATAAAGAGCTATATTGTGAGAACTTTACACCAAACTCAATGAAATTTATGTCCCAAAATGGGTCTTGATTTATTAATTGTACATATCTTTTGTTTGCTGAAACACACAAAACACATAATATATATTAGGCACGTATTCTTCCTTGCATATTTTAAAAACCACAGGAGCAAAGCCATAGAAGGTTATTAGATGGCTCTGTATGAGAAATCCTGAGAAATTCAGAAGAGGTATGGATTTGAAAAGCTAAATTTGCATCAAGAGAAGTATACAGGATCAAGCCTTTGGGAAAGCCAAGCTCTGTCTTGTTAACAGATAACTTTCTATGCTTCCCAGCAAGATTCCATGACACGTGCAGTGCATGTGCATTGCAACATCTTCCTCTCTGTAAAACAAGTTAACGCATCACTTCCTCCTTCTCAAATCCTATACTGGATTCTGGTAACAAACGGGAATTCTATAAGGGTGGAAGTGCTGCACAGTTCTATGCAGGAGTAATCTGTACAAAGCGCAAAGCTTTTATTAAGTCCAAACATACTTTCATGCTCCAAATGTCTTAACTGGTATATCCAATGTCAGTAATTTTGATAATGACTTTTTTTCTTCACTAAATTCTCACTTCTCAGGGGAATAATGGACAGTTTAACATCAGCTGGAAGATGGAGGTAACTAGATGTTACTGAAGAAATTCAGTGTAAGCACATCAGGGGCTTGATAGCTTCATTTTCCTTCCAGAGCTATATCTTTACCTGGAACTGTGCGGTAAGAATCCAAAGAGCTAGGATGACAGTCATGTTTCCTATAAAAAAGACACACATTTTAAATTAATGTCTCTACATTCGACCTAAAGAAATGTCAACAATTATTTATGTTTAAACATTGGCTGGTGGTTTCCATGTCAGTAAGGTAGAAATTCATTCCAAATTTCAGTGGGAACTTTAAAGGACCGAACCGAGGGGTTAAACCTATTTGGGGACAGGATTCAGCAACCTGGATAGCTCCCTTAGACTTTGGACTAAAACCTTGGGCAGATACATCAACTCACTGACACGGACGTGATCAGTTGCTGTTTGAAAAGAAGAACAGAGTAAAAACAATTCCATTCCAAAACACACCAGGGTTTTTTTTAAAAAGAAATATTAAGGAGCTTTCACATTAAAAATAGAGGAAAGACTACTGATTGTCACACAGGGAAACCCAATCATGCAGGCTACAGTATCAGAGTTAATCTAATGACTGATAGGAATTTCTGGACAGAAGTAAAGTGCAATGAACTGTTTACTGTTATATCAGCACAGTCATTCTGAAAGCTGTGTAGCTTAAGTGTTAAAGCCTGTAAGATTTTCCTTCAAGAGAAGTGATAAATGAGAAAACACTTCTGCTTGCACAAGGAAGGGCACCTGCTTTTTGCTGGTCCTTCCCATGCACTGCAGCCTCCCCTCCCCACCCATACACAATTGCCTGAGAGTTAAGTCCCCTGGGCCAAAATGTACTTTCCTCCAAGTGACCTTGCATTTTTAGTTGCCTTTTCTTGTCACAAAGCAGATCACACAAGCATTCTGTGGCCAGAAAATCAACTCTACATTCTCCTAATTATACAAATAATTGTATTTCTAGTCATTGTTCTACACAATGAAATCTAATAAAGTCTAAGGGGTGTCAATGCATGCTTGGGTGATACACACTAATTGTTCACGGGTATGGATGAAGAGCCCCTCACTGTTATATGATATCATGCTACAGTTACTAAACCTACAAAGGCATTCTTGCCTTCAACAGCCTGAAAACATTTGACTTGTCTTTTGATTGGAATTCCAGTCCTAAAACCTGAAAGATTTACTTTGTGTATTTGCTGGCATATTAGACACACTCTATTTTCAGATTGTATTCTTTAGGAAAAAAATTTTTGGTGCCCTGTCCCTTGTTCCTGTCATTTCTGTCCGGGTGGAGAGACCTCCCCACTAAGGTAGAAAGAACAGGAAGGGCAGGGGGAAAGGAGCTCCTTTCTCCCCCATTCCTGTCATTTCTGCCTCGGTGGGGAGACCTCTGCAGATGCTCACACATTTTAAAATTTGCTTTCAGTGTTATGAAGACTAAGACCTCAAAGCTTACAGCTCATTGTAAGAAAAAGTGGTGTTAGCACATATAAAACATGTCATTTAGAGAATAATCTCTTAGGCCAAGATGTGTAGATTATTTAGAGGAGACAATAAAATGAAGACAAAAGTTGCACTGAACTAGCTAGAATGACTCAAGAATATTTTTGTTTCAAAGAAATTTAGAAGGAAGATATTTAATATTAAAAAAAAAAAGTTTCAAGCTCGTAAGATCACGTAGGCTGAAGACTCTCAGATAGTCTGACATAGCTGCCTGAAAAAACACCAGCCTTCAAGGGCAGTTTCAGTATAATCCTATGAAGTTTTAGTTCCAAGACAAAAAACTGTGTAGAGTGACACGCAATTGCTGTCCATGGATAGGCATATGAAGTTGTAATTTCTTAGAAGTCCAAAAATATACAGTATTTTTATTTTTCTCATAACCAAGACAATCAATATGTTTCTGTAAAGATCTGCGAGATATATTGATCACATCAAAACATCTTGCTGTAAAATGTATGTCTTGCTGTAAAACTGAGTGCCTATGAGCAGAAAACCATATGAAGTTATTGCTGGATCAGCTTAGGAACAACACTTTAATTTATATTCACAAAGTTATGTATTTACTCTATTTGCTGGCATATAAAACTCACTCCCCCCCCAAAAAAATACTGTTTGAAAATGAGATGCATCTTATATGCCAGTGTGTGGCATGGAAGACAGGAGGGTGGAGGTGGGGGGGATTGGAGGGAAGCACTGGATCACAACGTGCTAGTGTTGTCAAAACCAGATTGAGCTTGCCTGCTCAGAAAATCTGAGAGGGGTGTGAAAGTACTAAAGTGTGCAGTAAGAAAAATTGGAGCTGGTGACTTTTGGAGGACAGGAGGTAGCAGGGGAGAGGAAGGAGGACTGGATCATGGGCTGCTGCTGTTGTTGCTGCTAAAACCTGGCTGAGTTTGCCTGCACAGACAATCTAGGAGGGGCATGAAAGCGCCAAGGTATGCAGTCAGAAGTTAGGGCTGGTGCCTTTTGGTAGGACAGGAAACACAAGATGTGGATAAGGGGAGTAAGGAATTGGGTTGGCCACTGCCACAGCTGTTGGCTGCTTGTACAGTATTGTAAAATAAGCTGCCATTTATTTGGGATATTTTGACTTCCACAGGGGTCCTGCGCCTCTAATTCTTGCAAAAGGGGAGAGATAACTATAATTCAGTTTTAATCTGTCCAGAACATTACAACCATAAATTGTTGGTTTAGCAATTGTTGTCTTAACACTGCAGCCTGAAAGCTGCTTAATTCAAACAGAAAATTACTGAGTTCATAGAGGATGGTTCAACAAATCCATTTTCATTCCTCTTCCTGATGGTCAGAATTACAACATACAATTACCCTTGAATACTTCCAATACCTGTGGCTTGGGAATCAGTGTTTTGCAGCCTTTTTTCATACTGGTTTACAGAATTACAGTGCTAGAATATGCACAAGATATTGTGAAACCTGCATTCAAACAGGCAGCCAAGTGTGAATCAAGCCAAAACATACTTGCCATTTCAAAACAGCTGTAAATTTGACAAAACGTGTATCAACCACTCCACACAAATAAAATATTTTAACTGTCGCTATTAAACTGCAGAAGATTACCACAGTTCTTTAGTACACTAAAGGAACCATTTTTGGACATAAGCCCTTCTGAGGCTTATATATAAAGCAAAACATAAATATAAAACAAAAAATCTGCTAGATCAAACCAAACACCTGTCTTGTCCAGCAGTTTGTTTACATATTCTATAGAAATCCCTGCTGTTTGCATTCTCCAGCTACTACACAGAGGCATGCATTGCCTAATGCTGGAAACAGTATACAGTCACCATGACTAAGTTGCCATTGGTTTAATCCAGACATGATAGCAGCTGTGAATTTGCTACCTGTTGTAGTAGTGTACTACTTGTTGTAGTAGTGCATCTATAATTTGTTATCATGTGCTACCAGCTATGTGAAATAGTACTTCTTTTTTTACTATCCTGAATCAATCACAATTCAACTTCTGTGGTGACCATGCATACACTAATTGCATGTCTCCCCTTACTCATCCTTTTCCTAAGCCAAATAGCTGCTATTCTTTTTTCAGGTATAATTCAAGAACTACATATAGTATTCCAAGTATAGTTGGTATACTTATACTTGGTATGATTAGATTTATATAAGCACAGTATGATACTGGCACTTTATTGCTGATCACTTTCTAAATACATCCAAAATAGAATTTGCTTTTTTTAAAAAAAAAAACAAAGCTAAACAAAACAGTAACTTCGGCTGACTAGTCATCTACCACAATCCCAAGACCTCTGTTTTTGGTTTGTCAATGGAAGCTCAGATCGTACTACTGTACATGTCAATTTCAGAAGTTTTGCACCAGCATATATCACTTTACACTTATATTGAACCTCATTTGCCATTTGCAAATTTGTCCATTCCTGCAGGTCTGAGAGAACCTTTAGATCTCCTCACTATCCATTTTTGTCCTAACCAGCCTAACATGACCATCTGATGACTCCCTAAATCCAGATCATTTATGAGCAAGTTAAAATGCATCTGTTTTAATGTACCAGTAATTGAAGAACAGAATTAGGACTTACAAGCCACAGTAAAAGCAGAAGCATGTGCTTGCTCACCAGCCACAAAGAAGTTATAAGGAACAAGAGAAAGCATACCTTGGGTGACTCACCCCTTTTTTTGGCAAGGTCTCAATTTTACAAATATAATAACTGCAGCAATCAGACCTACAACAGCAACCGAAACTCCTTGAAACAAAAAGAAAAAGAAACTCAGTGTTCTGTAATAATGCTAAAAAGGTAACTTTTTTTAACTGTTCAGACAGAACTCAATGTACCAGTAAGACTCCTGATACACAGGAGTCCAACACAGGTGTGAGACAGAATCTCCAACCAGGATCAAATCCTATTATAAAATAAGTGTAATATGTAAATAACTTCTCAAGAGTAATTTGGAGGGAGAAATATTGTCTAGTTCAGGAGGTAATATGCAGGAACCAGACAGAATACTTTCAACCATTTCCAAATTTTTATACTGTATGTAGTATTAAATGAACATGACGTAGGAATCCCTCAATGTGTAAGCATTTCAGAAACAAACACCATAGGAAGATATATTTTTATCTGTTCTGTGCTTATTATGCTGTATCAAGATTAAACATCTTTATCAGACCAAGCAACAGTTTTAATATAAGTACGTAATACAGATTGGTTTTAATGTACTTTGAACATTATTGAAAAACATTCAAGTGCTTTAGCTCAGTTACACTGTAATACTGGATTCAGTAGGTCTGCAAACAGACAGATGTATCTTCAAAAGGAAACTGACCATTCTTTTTGAAATCAGAAGTCTGCCAATCATATCGGGAAAAATATATACAGGATTCGGGGGAACTATAAGTAGCTTTACAGAAATCAAAGCAGATGCACGCAAACAGTGCAGGAAGAAACAGAGCTTTCCCCAGACAACTGCTCCTTGAAGTAATAACTGCATTCCAAAAACATTTGCAAAAGACACAATTTCCTCGAAGTAGGAGTCTTCGTCAGTTAAACCACAAAGTAGAGAAGAAGCAAAGCTACTCAGCATTAAGTGTTACATGTTCAGTACCATCAAGCAGTACAAGCTGCTTTGGATCCCATCCCAAGAGAAAAGTGGGATATAAATCCAATCAATCAGCCAATCAGAAAGACTACTGAAATATCTCACTCTAGAATTACTTACCAATAACAATTCCCACAATCTTGTTATCTCCTAAAGTGAAAGAGGGAAAATGAGAAGTTTAAAGCTGATGTTTCAAGCTATGGTAATCTGTTAAAATATTAATGGTCAGCTTTGATCTGAAAACAAAATTATTCTTCTAATTAATTTTGCTGAAATTTTAGAGCCCTTTCAAAAATTACTTAATAGGAAAAAGTCAACTGGCACAACATACCAAGTCAACTGGCATACCCAACTTGAGAAAGACATGCTCAAATGGAGAGATCTTCCTTGGAGGCCAAGGAAAACTATTTGTGACACATCTACATGCACTACTGAATTGAGGAAAATATTCACAGTTCAACCCTACACATGTCTATACAGTACTGCCAGGTAAGTGGTTACAGGGCTGCAACTCTAAAAAAACCCACACTTTTACAGAAACCAAACTTAGCTCTAGAAGGGCACTGGGAATTCTTTGGTTTACAGCAAGTCAACCTTAGTTATGTATCCAGATGTGTGTCAAATTTCATGGTATGCAGGAATTTCAAGACAAAATCTAGGATTCAGAAAGTGAAATGCCTCACTAATGGCCCACTATCTTCCCTATGAGAAAAGCAAACCCAGAAAGAAGATTATTGGTTTGTTGCTGCCACCTTTCAACTTTACCTGAGTCATCTTTAGGAACTGTTCCACCTGGACTCTGTGTAGATCCTGTTTGAAAGAGAGTTTTCATACAACACTAATTTGGGGCTTATGAAAATGGCATAGATTTAAAAAAAAATAAATTGGAAGGAAAATTGAAGATTCCATGTGAAGAAAAAGGGTACATAAGTTATGCAGAGTCAGACAAAGCCAAATTGGAGCGAGAACACCCGGGGGAGGGGCAGGAAAAAGCAGTATACAGAAATAAAAAGTGCAAATCCCTTCATCATATAATTTCCCCACATTCATTCATTCATTCATTTGCAGGAGGAAGTGTTGAAAGGAATAACCAGCACAAGGAATCAATTTTAGACCATAAAGCCATCTACAGATGACTAGGTTAGATTTGACCAAGCAATGAGTCTCCTCAGCTTAATTATTAAACAATCATATAATGCCCTCTTTCACCTGCTCATTCAAAAGCCTACTGTCCATGTTGACTGGAGTGTAATAAACAAAAACCAAGATGGTGGAGGAACGGATTTTCTAGGGCCTGAGCCGCTCTGGTTCTCATCTCCACTGGATGCTTCCTGCTGCTCTCCAAAACAGTGGGAACCCCTTTTAAAAAGGCATTTTAGCTGAACAGGCTGGAAAGCAAAGCCCCTGTCCAAACATGTTCCTTTCCCACCAATGAGTCTCATGAGGGCTGAAGCATTCTGGAGAAAAGCTGCTGAAAGTTAGATTTGGCTTTCCAGAATGTTGCCAGGCTATGTTAAAGTTAAAACAAAACAAAACAAGAAAAAAAAAAACGGGGAGGGCAGGGTCCTCTGAGCAGACACTAAGGTAAGATATCCTAGGGCAAAAGTGAAAAACTTTGGCAGGGCTGGGGCCAAATTTTCACCCCTAGTATCTGCTGCAAGTTGCATCAGATCCCAAAGTGCAAAAACATGCAGTAGAGAAAAACTAAAAAACTGAAATGAGATACAGCTGGCTGTGCATTTACCTTTTTTAACTTATCAGCCCCCTCTCCCACCCCCAACTTGGCTAAATATAAAAACCATTACTCATGAAGGATTCTAGCAGTAGCAAAACGTAACTTAGTGCTCAACTGGGGGAGTACCAGAGTGTATTTAAAAAGACTCATGTGTATGTGTGCGCCCTATAGACTGCATTTGGCCCATTCCATCCTAGGGAAGCCAGAACTAGACACTTATAGAACAAGTATTTCCATTATACAATTCCTATTAATGACACATCATAACAGATGCTCCCATTTCTCTCTCAAGATTTTCTGTAATATTGTGTCCTTTAGCAGTATCCTTGTACCACTACAGCATTTCAGTCTTGCTTTCTTACACAGCCAAATAACCTGCAGCTTTAAGGAATGCAAGTTTTCCTATTTTCTACACCCATCATAGTATCCTTCTGTTATGGATTCTGAGTATCACTGCCAAGAAAAGCCTTTGCTCAAGCACTGCAATGCTGCTGCCTGTCAGAGCAGATTATAGTAGAAACTGAAGATATAAAGACTGATAGAAAACACTGTCCACCTCACCACATATTGTATAAACATACGTTTTGAGCTGTAAAGCACAAAGATTACATATCCTGTTATAAACAACCCTAGGAATTTCTACGGAAGGGTAGTAAATGCATATCTCAACAAAGCCTCTGACAAAGAAGCTCCTTTTGCAAATTCTTTTTATGCCTACCCGGTCCCTCTTTTTCTCTGTCTAGCTGACTGGGTGTGGGGGCAGGATGCTAAAGGAGAGTTGGAGATATACAACTTTTCAATGTCAGGTTGCAGCCAAGTGCCTGCAGTAAAAAAAATGAAGTACAGCCTGAGCTAGGAGAGAAAAGGATTTTATTCTAGCTCATCTCACTGTGTATACCCGCCTACAAAGGGGAAGTAAACCATAGCTATTTCCAAAACCCTTACTGAGCACATGTAGAAAAAAAAAGGGAGGGGGCAGATAAGCCTACCTCAACAGCTATGCTCTGCATGCTACCCAAATAGAAATCATTAAGAAAACTGGAGGCTGGAACAGAAATCATCCCCAGAAGTATTTGAGAGAAGTCTTTGAGTTGTCTCCAGAAGGTTCAGAATGCTTTTGTTTACTTATCTAAGGTTTACCTGACCTGTTTTTCTCATTTTACACACACATATTGTTAGTTTTGAGTAAAAAGTTTGCTGAAACATATTGAACTGCCCCTTTTTTTTATGTGGTGTGGAAACCTATCCCTATTCTTTCCATATCTATTTCTGCCTCTGGTACCAAATTTTCTGTTAAAGAAGTAATGCCTAAGACATATCTCCTTCCTTAACTGATGTATACTGGTACAGAATTTCCATAAAAAAACCCCAATGACATCAATGTAAGAATTAAAAGCAAATGTTTATTACCTTCTTTGGTAAAGGTTTCGTCTTTTGAGTCAGGGATGGACCCTGTGGTGGGCCTTATGGTTGGCCTTATGGTTGGCCTTATGGTTGGCTTTTCTGTTTCTGTGTAACGAAAGATAAATACTGGTTTTCAGATGCTGGATGGTTATTGCATTAATGACTTTTTTTTAACATTCAAGAATCAGAGGATTCCATATGAGATACCTTTCCTAAGAGATTCACACAAAATGGTTTCTCATGGAACACTTTTTTTGCAAGGATAAAATGTTTCTAACCTTTTTGTTAATTACCAGATACAGTCATGGAAGTTGGCTTACTTCAAACTGCAGCTGATGCACATGGCTCAGGAAAGAAAAAAAAGCACTAGTAATGATGGTATTATAGCAAAGTAATGTTGATTCAAAACAAAGCTCTTATGAAATTAATATTAGTAAAATATCTACCCTTGACACAAGTTGGAAGTTCAGGATGCCATTTAGTGTCAGCCTCGCATGTAACAGATGAATTTCCCACCAGCCTGTAGCCAGGATCACATTCAATCCGTAAAACATACCTGTAGTCATACATAGGCTGATATTCATTTATTACCCTTCCATTGCCAATTTCTGGTCTGCTACACTGGAAAGCAGACCAGGGCAAGGTTAAAATGTTTCTATATTTTTAACTAAAAGATACAGTCATAGAAGCTGGTTTACTTCAAACTGCAGCTGATGCACATAGCTCAGAAAAGAAAAAAAAATCCACTAGTAATTATAGGATTATAACAAAAGTAATTTTGATTCAAAACAAAGCTCTTCTGAAATTCAGGTTAGTAAAATACCTACTCTTGATACATTTTGGAAGTTTGGGATGCCATTCACTGTCAGCCTCGCATGTAACAGATACATCTCCCACCAGCTCAAAGTCAGAACCACATGCGAAGTATAAAACGTGTTTGTACTTATATGTAGGCTGAAATGCACTTGTTAGCCTTCCATTCTCAATTTGTGGTCTGCTACACTGGACCGCTGGAAAGAGAAGCAACGAATAAGAAACTGTTTGTATCAAGTCAGCTCCTGGAAACTTAAACTTGAAAACAATTTAAAATAACCCACCTGCAGCCATATGAAATACGGTGAGTCATGCCTGCTTTTGTTTGCAAATACTGCACAGAACCAGTTTCATCTCTTGTGGTTTCCATTAAGTAACTGAATAATATGAAAGCTATAATGTACACAAATTTATGCCTCCAAACTCTCTAGATCATTTCTTCTTAGGCTGTCTGATGGGTGGAGTATGAGTGCGCAGTGTGTGTCTCGCACTCCCTCCACCGTGTCAGTGACCAGCATCATCTCTGTGCACACTGGCTACAACTGCTCCTTTCCTTTCCCTCCTCCATCCTCTCCTTCCCTCCCTCCCCTCCTCCCTCCCTCCCTTCCTTCCTAGAAACATGACATACAACAGAAGCCAACAGCTTACAGTTATTAGTTCTTAGCTATTAGCACTGTTGCTACATTTCTACATGCAGCATTAAGTCACAGCAGGGTGGGCTTATTTTATTATATACTATAATTATTCCATCACAAAGCGAAATTTGCTTTGTGTAACTACTTCATAAAATGCTCTGAGGATGCAGAAGACAAAGGCCCTCCCAGCCTATTTCCTTAGGATGACAACTGATACTTGATATTTACTTATCTGCTGTACTGCAAGGAAAGCTTCTCTATTACCTTTATCATGCCTGCTCTACCAACCGCAAAAGCCCAGATGACCCACTTGAAACGTTTACTTTTAGAAAGGTATCCTCACATTTAGAAAGATATCGTTGCTACTTCAATTGTTTTGTTTGGAGTCTGACTGAAATCCAGGGAGGCTGCACAGCAGGACAACACTTCGTGAATTAAACATTTACAGCCACCCGTAATTTCATTCTAGTATTTTTGTGCAATGAAAGTGATCTCACAAAAAATATTAGAACATAATTTTTTATCACCTTTACATTCAGGTGCAGGGTTATCCCATATTCCAGTTTCACCATCCTCCGCAACTATACAGGTAATGCTTGACTCTCCAATGAGAGAAAGGCTGCTGTCACAAGTGTATGTTACCACATCACCAACAGTATAGTGATCAAGAGATACATCTCCACTATGTCTTCCACTGACAATGTCAGGAGGACGTTCACAAGCGATTCCTGTAAAAGACAATTAGCATTAGCAGTTCACACACAGTTTACAACAGCACAGTAATCACTATCATGGCTGCATTCAGAGGTTAGTATGGTCTTATTAATCTCCTTTATCAATTTCCCTGCATCTATTCACAAAAACTGTCTGGTTCATCCAAAGTGGGTTAGTTTTGGAAACAACCCTGGAGTTATTTCAGCACATCACTCTCCTGCTCTGGCAGACTTCTGATATCACCAGGTGCAACTATTGTGGCAAGTTTGTTGGACTATGTCAGAAAGGACACTGGGCTCTGTTTGCACCTTAGCCGGGATGGCATGAAGAGAAAAGGATGGATAGGAAAGAATGTATGGAGGCTCACAGTTACTTTTCACTTATGCTTTCAGGCACCAACCCAATTTTGTAGACATAGGGAGTAGCATAGCATAGACTACTGTGTAGACTAAAAGATCTGCAATACTGAAATGCACCAAAGCAAACACGAACAAGGTTAAAGGAACAGTTCATCTTACTGTCACATAATGGAGGGTCTGTATCCCACTGGACCTGGTTGTCTTCACCCAAAATGCAACGAGCAGTCTTCTTACCTAGTGGTCTGAACCTAAGGAAAGAGAGATCTTACTTTTTTTTTTAAAGGGGACATAAAATAAACAGTGTGCAAATATAATGTATCCTACCTAGTAGTTTTATTTTATTGAGATAATGTCCTAAATTTTGATAAATATAAGTTTATCAAACTAACTATTCAAAACAGTTAAGCACAAAACAGAAGTAAGAACATACCAGCAGATAGGTTAAAACATGTTCAGGCAATACTTAGGGGATCTTTTGTCTAGTATTCTGAAGACGTAGGAGTGGATGTCATGAGAAGCTCTCTGTGGAATATTTTCCCACAGGATACACTATCTGAAAAGGCTTGTTCTCTGGATGCTAAGAGCCCAGAACTAATAAGAATGAAGAACTAATGACTTTAATTCAGGATAGAAGATTTGCATAAATGAAAGAGCAACATGGCTCCCCATTACAGATTGGGAAACTTCCAAATAGGAGTGCCTGAATCTACAAAGTGCACTTAGACATTGCTAAGTACATCTTTGTCTGTCTAGAAAGAGCAAATTAGGAGGAGCACAGGCATGCAGATCCACAGGATGCCGCAGATCAGAGCAGGGAACCTTTTCATTGCTCCTGAAGTGAAGACTGGCAAAATCTGATAGAGGCTGATGTCAACATTGAAGTGTGGTGGTGGTCTGGAAAAACAACTACCCCATACTTGCTCTCTGTTTCTCCCCAGTCTTCCACACCTATTCATGCATTCGCCCATTACCTACATTTAGGCTAAGAAAGGCTAATGGCAATGCAATTCCGCCCCCCTCCCAACACTCAACTGTGGAATTGTGTGTGTGTGGAGAGGGGTCCCAGATGGTAGGGCTCCAGAAGGTACTTTAGGCTGATGGTTCTCCATCCCTGCTTTAGAGTATCCAGGGATGGGATTCTCCTGCAATAAAATACTATACAATAGAAATTTATTCATTCAAATAAAGCAGAAACATTTATTTAGCTATATAGTAGGAACTATATGACTATTTTGTTTGTTTATTTATTTAAAATAGCTATTAACCACTACAGTAAGCAAAAAAATAGCAGGTAGAAAGAACAGCTGACCCTGCAGCACTTGCTCATCTGCTTTCTCAGTTTGGGAGGTGCTACAATAAAGCCTGACACACTTGTCCAAAGGGTACAAGTGATCTTCCTCCCTTTATTTGCTTTAGATGGTACAGCAGACAGTTGTGGAGTGAACCCTGGCTGCTTTCTCAATCATCCTTTGAGCAGGCCCCATCTAGACCCAGTCTCCTCTCCAGTTGAGAGGATTCTGTTTGCGCTCTGTATTTCTCCAGGAATGGTAAGACAAGACAAAACTTCAGGAAAATCTTTAGAACAACAGACTGACCTGTCTGGCTGACATTGCTCCAGAAATGTAGTCCCAGAATCCCACCTTTGGAACAAAGTGGCACCACTTGCCATCAACCCAGCTTGCCCTAAGTGGGAAGCTAGGATCTTCCTAACTACTTAAGGATAACAACTATCTAGAACAGTCTCTTTTTCTAACGGAATATAGTAAATTGTAATGAGAATCAACGAAACTGGCAAAGAAAACATCAAAGCCTGTTCCAGCTAGGCAGCCCTTCCCACCCTAATCCATCCAATGTAACTGACAACAAGACATATAGGAGGGATCTGCCTAAGTTATATTTTAATGCTTGCTGAATATAATTTTCTTAATATACTGTTTAAAACATTAATGCTTTGGAAGGATTCTTACCCTTTAAGATAGAATATAAATAAGTATGATACATAGGGCTTTTCCGCACTACAGTTATAGCATAGAAATGGCCATAGAGTTAATGGCTCATGGCTTAGTACTACCAGTAAACATTTTAACAATTAACATGTGGATATCAAACCCTTTCCAGGGATTTTACAGAAACTGTTACAAATGACCAGCAACTCACCCTGATTCACAGACATAGGTTATTTCAACACCAAGATAAAGGTTATCCATGGGTTCTATTCCACCATTTGGTACCTCTGGAGGCCTACACTGCTTTCCTAAAAGGAGAATTAGAATTAGTTGTTTTGATTCTTAGAACAGAATGAACATGCTTACAGAAGCTACCACACTTTCAGCAGAATCTGGCAGCAGAAGAATCTGAGATACCTTTATTTCCAAGAAGGTCATGTTTCACCCCACCCATATCCTGTTAGTCTCCGGTGGCTCATTTTATTAAAGTTCTAATGAATTCTTTGTATGTAATGGTACATTTTGAACTCTTTTGTGAAATTTAACTCAAAATTCAGTTTTACTGATAGCTCTTAATACTGTGATCTATTAAGCTTGGTACACAAATTGGGCAGGGGAGAGGATAAGCATGTGTACAAACTTATTTTTCTTCAGAGTGCTGGCAGCTGCTGAGAAAGATAATTCAGTACATTGTCACCTTGCTAAGGAGATTTTGTACTTTCTCTCTTCCTCTCTCTCCTCTGTTTATGTGAAATGTTGCTGATTTCTAGTATTGCAAAAGGGCTATTGAAATAATCAAAATCCCAATATTTGATGTGCTTAGATAAGCCTAATTAAAGTGGAACTTCTCTGTCTTTATCTGATCTCTCAGAGTATATCAATTGGGGCTCAACTTGTGTTTGAGAGGGAGGAAGGTGAGAAGTTGTGCTATTGTTTCAGTTATAGGGGGCTAGGAAAACATATGGTGATGGAGGTGTAACAGGTAAATGAAGGACAAAACATCTCTTTCACATGTGTCATCCAGATAATAGATTCCTAGATCCTCTAGTGCAGGGTTTTGCAACTGCTGGGGCATGGGAAAGGGAGAGAATTTTTTCTAATGATCCTCCACAGACTGTAGTGGTATGTCCAGCACGGACCATAAGGAATGCTGTCATTTCCAGTTACCAATTTGGGGCAATTTATGTCTGAAATACAGGAATTTCCTACTTATCTAACAGGTTAGGGACTGGAGCACTGTCAGGAAACAGAACTGGTTAAAAATGGAATCCATGTACTATACTGTAGGGAGTATGAAGGTTTTATGGAGGCTGACTTCTTACCAACTGTGCATGCACTGCTTGCAAAATCTCTCTGCCAGCTTTGTGCCATTCCCCCTCTCAGCTAGCTTTGCAAACAACATGTGTGCGAGCAATTCCAAGCAAGCCTCCATAGCAAGAAGAACTGACGAAAGAGTAGAACTCCTGTCAAATTAATGGGACTTGTCCTTAATCTGGAAGCATCAAAAGAATCATCAGATAAAAGGGTGGCAAAAGATGGAGGCTTTCAGCAAAACTGAGGAGTTGTGGGTTTCTGCAGAATGTGATATTTGCAGGCAATTTCATGCAGTCTGGGGGCTGCATAAGTGCAGTGGGCTATACTCCCCTTGCTTTAGTGTTGTTACTTAATACCCTTTGGGAAAAACTATTTGATCCTGCACAAACAGGGTGGCCAGACATGTGTGACTGAAACCCAGCTGGACAAAGAAGGATGCCAGAATGATCCAGCTGTGCAGCTTTCCAGGTGCAGCAGCAGGTGAGATCCAGTGGGCAGGCAGGTGGAATCACACTGATCTACCATGAGGCCATCCTGATGTTCAGCCATCTCCATATCTGACTGCATATATTTGGTGGCAGGGTAATGGGAAAATACTGAGATTCTCTAAATGCATCACACAGCTATCTTCCAACCTGGGCTGGCAGAGATGGTTTGATTTCTGTAAACTGAGTTCTGTAAACTCCTCCCACCACATGCAGTTCAAGATTTCATAGCTTCAACAGCAACTAAGGACTTGTCTCAATTTGTATCTGGCTTTGACAATGTGGCAGGGTGCACTCAAGGTGCTTTTTGGTGGTCAGGATGATGGTGATCTGTGAGCAGAGGAGTCTGAAAGAACTCTGTCAAGGACAGATCACTACTGATTAGTATCTGGTTTTACTGGGATTCTTAACTCTGCAAGGAGAGAAAGAAATGGATCTATCTTTTAAGACGAATGTAGCCGGAAGAATTCCTGAATGTTCTGGGAGATTTTTTCCAGGCTTTAATACTTGTGATCCATTGACACTAGCCAATGTAGAATGGAAAGATTACTGACACAAGTGACTAGCTGCCAGAAGTTTCCAGCTCCTACCTATGTGCTCATCTGTGCCCTTGGTTGTCTCTACAACTTTCTTCCTCTGTTTCCTTCAGGGAAGTGGAATAATTAATATACCAAAGTATACCAGGTTTCCCCTACCTTCTCCTTGGGGAAAGTGCAGATAGTGCACTTAAGCTGTGAAAGCACTAGCCAGAATTAACTGAGAGGTATGGAGAGGAATTTTTTATTCTAAGTAAAACGATTCCCTTCAGCTGGTATGGTATTACACAGCTTAAAGCCCCCTTCTAGGTTGTCAGCTTAAGAAGCTGACAAAATTAAGTTACATTTGTGCATATGTGAAACCAACAACCAGCCAAGGAACACAACAAAACCCCTATCATCACTACCTAGCTAGCCCCTTGCCACCTACATGGAAGCAGGTGTTCTGGTATCAGTTTGTTCACTGTAGGGAATCTGAGAAGCTGGATCCATTCTCTGCCCAGCAGTAAAACCTCTTCACCTCCCACAGCCCATGTTTTTATTGGGCTCTTGTTTTTAACGTCCTTGGGCTCTGGAGGATCAAGATGTTTTCTAGCAACTCTTAACTCTCAAGGAGCTTCACTGGCAAAATTTTCCCCTCCCGAATTAAATCAACCCTTAGTCAAGTATATGCAGCTAGTTCACCATCACTGAAAAATTGTAATGGACTGGCATTTTCACACTGTTACCTGAGATTGTTAATAACAGGATTAACTACTACCATAGATTTATAATTGATTTTAAAAAACATTTTAACCTTTCTGAACAATCTGGATCTGATTCAGTCTATACACAAAATGCTGAGGGATAACTAGGTAAGCCATTTATGATGATTAACTGCAGTTTTATATATTCACTAAATAAATGAAGTTAATTTTTTTAAAGTATGTTTGTCATTTTGAATTTCTCATCACAAAATAAAGAATAGAAATAAAAATGCTGAAAGTTTCTGAGGCATTTGGATCCTTGTGGATGTTTCAGCCAACATTTCACAATGGGCCAGTGCTTCCTGCAAAGACAGAGCAGAAAGATACTCACTTTCACAACGCATACGAACTTCTGACCATCCTGAATCAAGACACTGTATAAAAGGAATTGAATCGGATGAAAATTGATACCCAGGGATGCAACGGTACAGTACACTAGTCCCAACAGTGTAGCTCTCTTTCAGTTCAGTCTCCACTGTAGAATGGGGCTCTCTTGGTGGAGAAGGGCAATCACCTGGAGACAAAAATAAAAAGGGTATTCAGGCTAAGAAAGTGCAAACAACAACAACAACAACACCCTTGAAACATCATGATTCTCTAGTCAGAATTACCACACTGTCTGGATTATACTAGGCCAAAACATTTAAGCATTTTAATTTCTCCTGCACAGATAGACCATACACCACCTGTGGCACTGGTTTCATGTTATATTCGGTTTAGTTAAATCTGATGTATGACATTTGTGTGCTTCTTTGCATGTACTTCTCTGCTTGTTCACTCTTGTTTGTTGAATAAAGAATGGCACAATGAAAAAACAGAAGGAAACAAGCACCTAGTACCCAAACTTTGTGTTTTCAGAACAGGAACTGGCAGAGTGCCTATATCTCTTCTAGCCTCCCCTGTCATTCCCCAAAGGCAAATCATGCTTTTAGAAGCCTCTAACCAGACTAATCTGCCATTTTGAAATAGTCCTCCTCCAGCTTCTTTCAAGGCAACCTCCACTTTGGAAGAAACCTGATGTCATAGGATGAAGTTTTTCTAGCTTAAAAAATACCCAGGAGGGAGGCAAAACTATATTTAAGTGTTAAATTGCACCCCCCCATAGTTTTCCTGGGATGAGATCTGTCATTCAAGAGACCATTTCATGGCAGGGGTTGTTCTAGTCTCCAATGACTACTAAAACTCAAGAAGTGACCTTGGACTGATCATTGTCTGTCCACCTGACTTCTTTTCCAGGATTGGTGAGAGGATCAAATGGGGTGGAGAGTAATGTATGGTAGGCGAAGCTCACTGAAGGCAAAAAGATATATGAATTATGACAAGAGACAGAACTATCTCACTGATGGCCCCAAAATTGTAGAGCTCTCTTCTAAACTGCTACTGACTTCTCTTTCTGCAAGGCCTAATGTTTTGTCCCTTTTATGCTGTGTTTAAATGAAATCATAATTGGCTTATATGTTTTGAGCAATTAATCAAAGTATTTTATATTGTCTTGCCAACACATTACTTTGTGAAGGCAAAGCCCCCAAAAGACACCTGAACATAATCAACCGATCTCATAAGCTGGCACTTGGTTGGTGAATCTGAACAAAAATAGACCCACTCAATCAATTGCTGAATAGTGAGTCAACACATAGGTAAAGCTCATTGATTCAATGGGTGTACTTTAGTCATGACTAACAATAGGTTACAGGCCACAGTCTCCACAGGTCTGTTGCTCTTGAAATCATAACCCAGGTTTCAGACTTTAAAACAGAGTTTTGGCGATGCTGGCTTTCCATTTTCATGACAATTACTTGGCACTGTATTTTAACATTGCAGAAATCCATAATTATTAGAGAATACATATATAGATATGTGTATATACAGACACACACACACACTCATACACACATATTTATATACATATATCAGTTTTCAAATTCCTCTTACGGCTGCAAATTATTTTTTAAATTTATCTAATTTATTTAAATTTACAATGAGAGAATTAGGACACTAAAAATTAGTTCTTGCAGCATGATTCTCTCTGATCTGTAGGGAAAAGGATCAAGGCCGAACTAAAATTCAAACACAGCACCCAGCTCCCCGGTAATAAGTTTTTCTTTCTCCTTAGTTTTTTGCCAATTTGCTTTCTAGCGGAAACAGAATGTATACCTGTAGGACACTGTTAGCTTGCAGAGCCATTGGTTTTGACCCTTAAAAGTTTTCCTCCTGTGATCTCCACCTCCATCCTCTGTTATAACATACACTCATTTGATACTTCTTGGTAGTTCCTCAGTCTCCTTCCTGCCTACTTTTTCACAGGCATCCATTCCTACACTTGTCTAGAGCTGAAGAGGAGCAGGAAATGCTGTAGGCCCACAGAGAAAAGGACCAGCAAAGTGATGGAGCTGAGTAAAAGAACCACTGTAAGGTAAAACAGCTTCTTTGAAGTAGCTACTGCTGTTGCCTTTAGTGCTGTTCACAGGATAGCGGAAGTGATCCACAAGTTTCTGACTGATGTGATCACAAAGAAGCAAAAAACAGCGTTGTTTTGCCTCCTTGGGTTGCCTCTTCCTGTACTATTTAGAAAAAAAAGAGGAGGGGGGGCTGCAGCTAGGAAGCATTTATGTGAGAGAACGTGCCTAGAAGCAAAAGTCAGAAAGCACAAAGCAGGGATGAAGGATGCCAAACAGGGACATGGGAAAAGGGGAATGACAGAAATAGAAGGTGAAGGCTGTGTGGGTGAATGTGAGATTGAGAATATAAGATTAAGGGAGAGAATGAAACTCTCTCTTCTTTTCCAATCTATTTTCCCGTCAAACAAGGGACAAAGGGACTTCCTTCCACCCAGCTACTGGTAAAGCCCAGAATGTGGGTTGTTAACACTGCTGAATGTTTGCAACATCAAACATGTGAAGTTATGTGTCTTTGAGTTGTCTGTCAACTTATGGGGAACATAAAAAGCAAACAAATAACTACAATTTTTAGCGGAATGCTACTTTGGCAGTTTTTATTTTTGTTTTAAACTGTTTTAATCCCATAGTTTCAATCAAGGAAGACACACTACTGAATCTGCAAGACCTGAGCAGGGCAACTGAGGATGGAGTGACTTTGAGGTTCCTCATTCATAGGGTCACCATAAGTCAAAGTCAACTTGATGGCAGTTAACAACAACAAATCCCATTGTTAGTTTAAGTGCCTTTTAATAATCACTTTTTATATACATTTATTTATGACTTGGCAAGTACTTTTAATTGTATTGGTTTTAGTTTTTTGTAAGCCCCTTTGAGTCTCACTACTAGGGGAAAGATGGGAGATAAATAAATAGTAATAACACTAACAACCCTGACCTAGAGCGGTTTGAGTTTTGGACTAGGACTCTGGACCAGCACTTGAATTCCAGCTCAACTATGGCAACCTGGTAGGTGATCTTGAGCAAGCCACATTCTCTCAACCTTAGAGGAAGGCAAGGGCAAGCTCCTTCTCAACAAACCTTGGTATGAAAGCCCCATGACAAGTTCACCCTCAGGTCACAATAAATCGGAATCCATACGAAGACACACAGGGACAAAAATACCAATAATAATGACAATAATGGAGAGGGGATGACCCTCAGATGTAGACATGTATGTGAATTATGGATAGGAAAACCTTGTGGGCAAATCATAATTTCCTCATATTTTACAAGGCAGGTAGGTCCCCCCTCCTGCAGAACACCACCCCCAACAGGGCCATTTCCCTGTTGTTATAGTGCTATTATTCCACTTGCAACATCCTGTGGAGCTCTGCTGGGGTTTGCAGTCTAGGGAGGAGCATTTCCAATTCTCATCCAGAGAGCTCTTGGGCCTCAGTAAACTACAAACCCCAGGATGTTGAAAGGAGAATAACAGCACTATAACAGTGTAGTGCAGAAATGGTCTCGGGTTCAATTACCCGCTCAGCCATGGAAACCCACTGGGGGGCCCTCGAGGGCGTCACACCCTCTCAGCTCAAAAAAAAAAAAACACGTGACAGGGTCCCTATAACTCTATTTCCGCACGAGCCTGTTATAGCGCGATGATTCCACTGTCAACCTCCTCTGGAATCCTGGGGTTTGCAGTTTCGGGAGGGGCCAGCCTCCCGAAGGTTGAAAGCGCTATAACAGGCTCGTGCGGAAATCATAGAATCATAGAAATGTAGAGTTGGAAGAGACCCCAGGGGCCATCCAGTCCAACCCCCTGCCTTGCAGGAACACCCTCAAAGCACTCCCGACAGATGACCATCAAGCCTCTGCTTAAAAACCTCCAAGGAAGGAGACTCCTCTACACTCCGAGGCAGCAGATTCCACTGCCGGACAGCCCTGACTGTCAGGAAGTTCCTCCTGAGGTTCAGGTGGAATCTCCTTTCCTGCAGCTTGAATCCATTGCTCCTTGTCCTGGTCTCTGGAGCGGCAGAAAACAAGCCCTCTCCTTCCTCTACGTGGCATCCCTTCAAATATTTAAACATGGCTATCATGTCCCCTCTTAACCTCCTCTTCTGCAGACTAAACATCCCCAGCTCTCTAAGTCTATCGCGACCCGAAGGCAGACAACAACAATAAGCGGGAGTATCAGCAGGTGTCACTTGCTACCCGGCCGCACGAAAAGCAACACCCGCTGACATGCCCTCTTCTACGCAACCCTTTCAAAATTACAAGAACCGTCTCCCGTTTTCAATTTGGCGACCCTAACGTCAGACTCCTTCCCTGAAGCAATCGATTCCGGGGGCCAGTCGGAAGAAACTTAGGCCCCTTCTATGGCGCACACCTTCTTTCTCGCTGTCTCATCGTCCAAAAGGCTCCGCACTGGACTGTTATACCGCTATTATTCCATTTTCAACATCCTACGGAATCCTGAGGCCCCTCCCTAAACTGCAAACCCCGGGATTCCACAGGATGTTGAGAGCGGAACAATAGCGCTATAACAGTCCAGTGTGGAAAGGGGGTAGAGAGCGAGACGGGGGAGGATAGGAGCTGAGGGAAATTACCCTCAGCCGAGCCAAAGAAGGTCTCCTTTCCCTCGAGTGTGACCCCGGCCCTTCTCAAAGCAGGAAAGCCTCCTGAGCGCAGTCAGCGGCTGCTGAGCAAAAACCCGGCGCCACTAAGGGCGGGTCTTCCGGGCCAAAAAAGAAAAAAAGGGGGAGAAGCAGGTTCGGCACTGCCCATGTAAGAGAAGAAGGCGAACCCCCAGAAACCTTCCTTACCGCGAACTTGGGCCAGGAGCGACAAGAGCAGCACCGGCGCCCGTAACAGGAGCCCCATCCCTCCTCCTGAGGCAGAAGCAGGCCGAGAAAGAGCGCCCGTCGGCCTTTGTAAACCGCCCCACTTGAGCCGGGCGCGCCCCCTCCCCCTAAACTCGCCGACGGGAAGGAACCGCCTCTGTTTTTCCGGTGAGGAGCCCGAATTACAATCAAATTATTTCTGGCTGCTGTGCTCGAGTCCACACGCCCAGTCTACGTCACCACCACACAAAAGGCGCCGCCCCTTCCCCCCTCCCAGCTTGAGAACGGTCGGCGGCCGCGAGCGCGCGGTGGGCGGGGCCGGGAGGGAAAGCTGGGCGCCCTTAAGGGGACTTTCCCGAGGAAGTAACGGGGCAGATCGCTCAGAAAGGCGGCGCGTACTCGAGAGAGGAGTGGCCATTTCCGCACTAGACTGTTGTAGCGCTATTAGTCCACTTTCAACATCCTATGGAATCCTGGGTTGGCCCCCCCTCCCGAAACTGTAAACCCCAGGATTCCATAGGATGTTGAAAGTGGGATAATAGCGCTATAAAAGTCTAGTGCGGAAATGGCCTAAAACGGGGAATCTGTCACGGGAATCTTTTTAGACGGAAGTAAAAACACTGATTTTGTTTTTTCGAAGGCGTTTAAAATTTTTATTGTATGTATCATCATCGTGATATTTTTAGCCTTTTCCTTCCTGAGCCACCCTGAGAACAGGGCAGTATGGCCATTTCCGCAGTAGACTGTTATAGCGCTATTATTCCACTTTCAACATCCTATGGAATCCTGGGGTTTGCAAAATGGCCTATGTAAACCTCCTTAAATAAATAGCCATGCCTGGGTTCATTAGTCAGTCAGTCTGAGGTAAAAAATAATCCACTAATACAGTGTCTATATCAGTCTTGTACACAGGCTGCCTTCATTGAAAACTTAATTACTTTTAGTTCCATTCTGAAATAAAGGAAGCAAGCTTTGCATTCATCTTCTCTGCTCTACTGGTAAAAATATGACCAACACCATTTCCGCACGAGCCTGTTATAGCGCGATGATTCCACTTTCAACCTCCTCTGGAATCCTGGGGTTTGCAGTTTCGGGAGGGGCCCGCCGGCCCCTCCCGAAACTGCAAACCCCAGGATTCCAGAGGAGGTTGAAAGTGGAATCATCACGCTATAACAGGCTCGTGCGGAAATGGCCCAAATATGGGTGTATCATTTGATGAGGGATGCCAGGTTTTCTTGCTGTTAAACACCAAACTCTGTATAAAACCTTTTGACTTTTACGCTAGGGAGCCTGGGGTTTGTAGTCTCTGCCATCACTTTCTCAGAAATTAGTGTCACTTAATTTGTAATTTCTGCCAGCTGAACAAGAAGGAGGCCTCACGGAAACTGCACATGTACCTCTATTTCAGTCATCACTCTGACTTCTCCAACCCTGGCTTAATTTTTAATGCAGATGTCCCTCAGTATCCCCTTTGTACCCATTACATTTAAGCCACTTAGCAGAATTTAGCACTTTATTTCCACCCACTGGACAGAGAAATCTACAGTGCTCTCGTAAGATCCTGAGAAAACAGCCCTTCCTTCTCTGCTGCTTATCTCTTGCACCTAATTATCAAACGTACACCTCCCCTGAAATAAGAGTAGCTGACCAAGATGGCAGCTATCCTTCACATCCTTCATGCATTTGTTCTTGTATTCAAAGGTCAATGGACATTGACAAAGGTCAATGGCGACCAAAATGGTGAGAGGCCTGGAAGACATGCCCTATGAGGATAGACTTAGAGAGCTGGGTATGTTTAGTCTGCAGAAGAGGAGGTTAAGAGGGGACATGATAGCCATGTTTAAATATTTGAAGGGATGCCACGTAGAGGAAGGAGGGGGCTTGTTTTCTGCCGCTCCAGAGACCAGGACAAGGAGCAATGGATTCAAGCTGCAGGAAAGGAGATTCCACCTGAACCTCAGGAAGAACTTCCTGATGGTCAGGGCTGTCCGGCAATGGAATCTGCTGCCTTGGAGTGTAGTGGAGTCTCCTTCCTTGGAGGTTTTTAAGCAGAGGCTTGATGGCCATCTGTCGGGATTGATTTGAGGGTGTTCCTGCATGGCAGGGGGTTGGACTGGATGGCCTGTGTGGTCTCTTCCAACTCTACATTTCTATGATTCTATGACATCACTGCAAACTGGCCTGGCCTGCGGCTTAAGATGGGTGGAGGGTGGCTCTGCCTGGAATAGCAGGGTGAGGCTTTTTTCTGCTCCGATGACCACCAGCCATGATTGTGTCAGTACTTCCCACAGAATCTTAGAATATTCTGGGTGAAGTACTTCCTTTTATTCATCCTGAAATGCTATGCCAAATATGATATTGTGTGAGGGAGAAAGAAATATTTCTCTATTCATTATTTCCAAACAATACTTTTGTAGAGCCCTGTTATTTAAATAATCTTTTTGCTGTTTCTTTTTCTACTATGGGCAGCAATTAAATCTCTAAATCACTGGAGCAGGACGATAATTTATTTACTGTCTCCCTGGGAGAAAAGCAGGAAGTTTGTCTTTTTTCTTTTCATGGATATTTATTTAACGTTGCTCAATTGTGGTCAGCAGTACAAGGTTATTAATCTAGTAGCAGAGGGTCAGAAAGTGACCAGCTCAGCTCTGATCATGATGATTGGAAACTCCGTAGAACTGCTCCCCGCCCCTGCTTGGGGACCTGCGGAAGATAGGAAGAAAATCCTAAAGTCTTGCCAGCAAAACGTTGCATTTCACCCACACTTAGGAAAGAAAGATTTATAAAATGCGGAGGCTGTGGTTGTTCTTGTTAATACCCTCAAGCTGACTTCAACTTAATAGTGACACTGTGAATTAGTGACTTCCAAGAGACGCTGTCATTAACAGGCCCTGCTGAGGTTTTGCAAACTCAACACTGTGGTTTACTCGATTGAGTCCATCAACCTGAAAGGCAGTCTTCCTCTTTTACTATTGACTTCTACTTTAGGAGGCATTATTGCCTTTCCCAGTAAGTCATGTGGTCTCATGGTATGCCCGGGTAAGATAGCCTGTTTAGGGACAGTTCAGATTTGATTTGCTCTTGGAGTTGTTTATTTGTCTTTGTGGCAGAAAAACTCTCCTCCAACACTATGTTTCAAATAAGTTGATCTTTTTTTCCCCTGTCACCTTCTTTCATTGTCCAGCTTTCACCACCGTCCATTTAAAAGCTGAAATACTAAGGCGTGGATGGCTCTAATAATAATAAAAAAACATTGATGTCAGCATCTGCATGACTACTACATTCTTGGTAGTCATGCTAAAAAGAACAGATAATTTCAATTCTGAGGAACTGTTGCGTCATCCAGGGCAGGGCAAGGCAAGATAGGAAGGAAAGTTGTATATGTGTGTGTGTGTTTTTGGTATCTTACATTGTAGCCTCACCCCTTTTTCATTTTTATTTTATTTGCACTTGAGTTCTTCTGCCTTTTGAAAGAGTGACAAAACTATGACCAAGACAACATTTGTTTAAAACTACATGATACAGAGCAATTAAGGCACATAGCATTTACAGAAAAAAATGTTAATAAGTCACCATTGTAATGTCACAGACATCATTTCAGTAATTATGTCCCTTCATATTTCTAAGAGTGATACTGTCAGCAGACTACAGGGCTTATTCATTGGGCACATGACACATGATGAGACAGGTCAGTGACTGAATGGAGATTCCCTAGGATCAAAATATACAGTGGCATGGTTAGCTGCACAGGGGGTGGAGTCCAATTTTAGCTTTTATGACTGTTCTCCCACTTCCACAGACTGAACCAATGCTTTCCGATACATTGGAAGTGATCTTGAATCTCTTCTGGTCACCATTTTGGCCTGAGTATCCTCTTGAAAAAGGTAGCTTGTGGTAGTAGAATTATACCACTCTGTTTGCAGGTGGTTTTCTTTGTTTTTAGACCAGTTTGGATGAATAATTGCTTGAAAATGGTCCAGGTTTTTTTTTTTTAAAAAAAACAACACACCCATAATTTGAGGGGATTCAAGGACTTGGGGAGCTACGTATCACAGATTGTACATTTCCCACCTCTGACATACAATTTGCTGAGTTCTATAATGACCAAAGGTGCAATACAAATGTAATAAATAGCTAACTAAAATAAGAAGTTTTAGATAGAACTTTTTAATGGTAAAGCACATTAAAAAGATACAGGTATACCTCAGTTAATGAAGTAGATGTGTTTCTGCTTTAACTGCAAATTTGGTATCAGAGGTAGAAATAACATGAAAAGAATAGGGATGGGTTCCTAAAGCCCCAAAGCAGTTCAGCACAGCTTTTATCCAGAATAAATAATATGCACATGTAAAAAGAAACAACTAGTTCAGGTAAGCCTTGCATAAGTAGACAAAAAATTTGAACCTTCTAGAGATCACTTGAAAATTTATTTTAATATACAGTTAGAAAAACAAATAATTTAACCTCACCATTAAATTTGGCAAACATTTAAGATGAGAATTTTTAAATTGCAGTTTCTCAGTGCAAACATTCACACGTTTACCTAAAAACAAATTTGTAGAGTTCAATGGGCCTTACTCATAGGTAAATCGGTATTAGTACTTAACTGGTCTTTATTGCAGCACTGTGTAATTGCATGTAATATACTGTCTAGGTTTTGGTTAGACTGAATTATATTTTGGATTACATTAAACACTGAAAAAGATTTGTACTGGCTTTTTAGCAATTTATTCATGATGCATAATAACTAATTCATGCTATGGAGGAAAATGACTTCATTGTATATAAAACACATTAGGGTAAGAGAACAATTGAGGAGAATTTAAAGATAATATAAAAAAAACATATTAAGCATAATTGACTGGGAGCGAGAACTCTAAACTCAAGGGATATTGTCAAGGAAGAGTGCAAAACTACCTTATCTGTAACCAGAAAAAGAAGAGAAGCCTCAATGGATGACAAGTGAAACTCTTCAAGCAGTCAAGGACAAACAAGAAGCAAAAGTAAAAGGTGATAGAAATAGAGTCAAAACCCTGAATGCAAGTATTTAGTGACTTGTGCACAGGGACAAGGAGAACTACTATAACAGTCAATGCAGAGAAACAGAAGATAACAACAAAAAAGGAATAACAAGAAACCTCTTCCTCAAGTTCTGAAAAATCAAAAGGAAATTTAAACCAAGAATGGAGATGCTCTATGACTAGCAAGGGAACACGTTACATGACCAAATAGAAATAAGATGATAGAAACAATCGATTGAATTATACAAAAGAGATAAAAGGATGGCATATTCATTCAAGGCAGAACCATTTAAAGATGATCCTATAATTTTAGAAAATGCAGTGGAAGCTGCACTCAGAGTGCTTTGGAGAAATAGATCACCAGGGACAGATGGCATACCAGTAGAGTTGCTTCATACCTTAGAGACAGGATCTACTCTAGTTCTAATGAAAATCTGTCAACAAATATGGAAAACAAAATAACGGCCTGCAGATTGGAAACAATATACATTCCAGTCCCCAAGAAAGAAGACACCAAGAATTGCAGTAACCACGGGACCATTGTATTGATTTCCCATGCAAGCAAAATGATGCTCAAAATTCTACAACAAAGACTTTTACCATTTATGAGTGAGAAATGCCAGATATCCAGGCTGAGTTCAGGAAAGGAAGAGGCACTAGGGATCATATTGAAAACATAGCTTGGATAATGGAGCACAGCAAATGATTTCAGAAGAAAATCAGCCTCTGCTTCATGTTGTTGCTGTGGGCCTTCAAAGTGTTTCCAACTTATGGTGACCCTAAAGATAGTCTTACCACCATAAGCTGAGAGTGTGTGACATGCCCAAAGCCACCCAAGCAGGGAACTGAACCTTGGTCTCCAGGGTCATAGTTGAACACTCAAACCAGTATGCCACGCAGGCTCTCCGTACTTCATAGATTATAGCAAAGCCTTTCATTCTATAAATCATGAAAAACTATGGCAGAGCTTTCCAAACTTTTCATGTTGGTGACACACTTTTTAGACATGCATCATTTCACGACACAGTAATTACAGTTTTACTAGCAAACTGGAGGTTAAATTAACTCCTTATAAGAGATACGGACACATACATAAATTGTAATAACAAAATGTATGGGGACACAATATGTCTCATGAAAACCTTTCTTATACTTCTAAAAATATATGATTTATAAATAATAACATCCATTTCCAAGATTGTAGGCGACACACTTGCACACTTCAGGTGACATGTTAATGTGTCGCGGCACACCATTTGGAAAGCCCTGAACTATGGATTGCTCTTCAGTAAATGCTTATGCCACAACCTTTGTTCTGATGCATAATCTGTACTCAGGCCAAGAGGACAAGTTTTGTCCATCAGGACAAAACACAGAGAAACAGAATGGCTTCCAGTTGACAAGAGGGTGAGACAAGGCTGCCTTTTGCAACTCTATCTATTTAATTTGTACTTGGAACATCTCATACATAAAGCAAGATTAGACTGTGAGGAAGGAAGTGTGAAAACTGGAGAAAGAAACATTGATAATTTTAAGAGATGCTGATGATACCACATTATTAGCAGAAAATAGCAAGTACTTGGAACAATTGCTGATGAATGCCAAGGAAGAAAGTGCTAAGTCAAGCGTAAAATAATGATTACAGATGATTTACATAATCTTAAAGTAAACAAGGAAGACATTGAAATAGTTCAAGATTTTCCATATCTTGGCCCAGTCATCAGAAGGGAGACTGCAATCAAGAAATCAGAAGAAGACTAGGACTTGGATGAGCAGCTGTGAAGAAACTAGGCATGATCCTGAAGTGTAAGATATATCATTGAATGCTAAAGTTAGGAATATTCATTGCATCGTATTTTCTATTTCTATATATGGTTGTGAAAGCTGGACAGTAAAGAAAACTGATAGGAAGAAAATCAGCTGATTTGAAATGTGATGCTGGAGAAGAGTTCTACAGGTACCATGAACTGCAAAAAAGACAAATGAATGGGCCTTAGAGCAAATCAAGCCTGAACTCTCCCTAGAAGCCTGAATGACTAAACTGAGATTGTTTAGACTGAGACTAAACTAAGACTGTGAGAAGGCATGACTCACTAGAAAAAACAATAATGCTTGGTAAAGTAGGAAGGAGAGCCAGCATGGCATAGTAGTTTGAGCCTTGAACTATGGCCATTTCTGCACTAAGCTGTTATAGTGCTATTATTCCACTTTCAACATCCTATGGAATCCTGGGGTTTGCAGTTTTGGGAGGGGCCTGAAATAACAGCATCATAACAGCCTAGTGTGGAAATGGCCTATGACCCTGGAGACCAGAGTTCAATTCCCTGCTTGGTCATGGAAACCCACTAGGTAATTTTGGACATGCCACACACTTTCAGCCCCAGAAAACTCCATGATAGGTTCACCTTCGAGTTGCCACAAGTCAGAAATGACTTGTGAAGGCACATAACAAGAAGGTAGGAAGCAGTAGGAAAAGAAGAAAACCGTGTTACAGATGGATAGACTCAATCAAGGAAATAATAGCCCTGAGTTTGCAAGACCTGAGCAGGGCTATTGATGATAGGATAGACTTTGAGATCTCTCATTCATAGCATCACCAGAAGTTGAAGTCGACTTGATGGCAGTTAACGACAACAAAAATTGAGGGGGAAAAACATCTTTCAAAAAACAAGTTTTAAAGAAAATTCTGATCAACAGAAATGCTTATAAGTCCACAGTTACAGCCAAATGCTAATTTTATTTTGTTCTTTTTGAATACAACAGTAGACCAAACCAGCCCAAGATATTCTGCTGCCTGAGGCAAATATCAGGAAGGTACCCCCTCCATACATTACAGAAGTTGATCAGATTGGCAGTTGAAATTAACCTCAACAATGCTGACAGTCAGGACAGAACACCCAAAGGCCAGAGGATACATTGGGGAACACAAGACAAGCATCATGGCTGTTACTACTGCCTGCTGAGTGCTTGAACCGTGCTCGAACCATTCTTTGCCTAATGTTGAGTTGGCCTTGGAAGCAGTCAGCTCAGACATTCTTTATACAACCACTTTTCCTAGAACACAAACATGGTGATATGCTATGTCTTAGGCTTTTATATAACCACTAGCGTATATACGCAGTGTTGCCTGGGATTTTATTTTCTCATTGGTAATACTTCTTAGAAAGATTTTAGATCTTGTGTCTCTAATTCCCCAAACTGTCTTGTCCAGTATCTGTAACTTTTCCCAATATGCCCCAATCCAATTTGTATTCAGAGTTGTAACATACAGAGCTTGGGTTCCTAAGGAAATACACTGCCCTCCTCCATGCTGCTAGGCCTCATCTCCATAGAAACCGGCCAGGCCCAAAAGCTCTCTGGCTGAGAATTCTAAAAGCCCCTCCCTAAACTGCAAACCCCAGGATTCCATGCAATCTTCTCAGGCAGTCAATCATATGAGGTCTTCGCCTCATACAGCCAATCATACAAACAAACATACAAACTTTGACTTTTATATAGTAGATGAGGTTAGTAAGAAGCTAATGCAACCATGACAGAAGAAAAATATGACATGGCCTGCTTCTGTGCCCAGTGTTCCACATAACTTTTTTTTATTGGTACTGAGCATGCCTTGAGTTCTTCAGAACTCTTCTTCATGCCAGTTCTACTTTTTACATAAACATTATAGTCTACTTTAGTCTTTATCTGTGAAGTAATCAGAGGGTTGATCAGAGGCTAATATAATATGTGAAAACTTTGGCTTGCTCTTCCTCCCAAACACTTTCATGTAAATGTTCATCTTGCATATATAGAAACAAGTAGGACCCACATCCAAGAGTGGAAGGAGCTTCTGCCTGTTCATTGATTCTTATGAAATGCTTTCTACAAACACACAAAGGATAGTCTGCACCAAGAAAAAAATAAATGCAAAATTGAGATTAGATTTAAAGAAAATGAATTTCATGCATTTATCCTGAATATATCAAAGAAAGAAAGAAACGAAAATTATGGCAAAGGATAGAAGAACAAGAAAGTAGACGAATAGTTAAGGGGGCTACAAAAGATTTCTAGTATTTATTCATTGGCAATGCTTGATGTAGTGAAAAATGGCTAAGAAGTCACAGATGAAGACCTCTATAATACCCTGAAATAATAGGTAAACACTACTCATTCAAAATTTGTAGACATTAATGCCAAAGCATATGACTGTATGTTAAAAATATCTGTAGCACGCAAAACAGTGTCTTCCATTTGTCCTCTTCCTGGATACATGCCAGATTGTAGGCTCCCTGGAGGTCCAGTTTGGTGAAAAAGGTAGTGCCTCATAATCTCTCTAGGATCTCAGCAATGAAAGGAAAAGGATATTGGTCCAGATGGTGATCTGGTTGAGCTTGTGGCAGTCATTACCTTTTCCTGACAAAGAGGAAAGGGGCAGCAGCAGGCAAAGAGGAGAGTCTTATGAAACCCCTCTTTAAATTTTTGACAATAAAGTCCTGCAAAGCTGCTAACTTTGGTTCAAAAAAGGAGGTAGATTTGGGCCACTGAGTTTTGGCCCCAGGAAGAAGATCAATGGGGCATTTGTAGCACTAGTGGGGTGGCAGGTGATCCACTTCCATCTTGCTGAACACATCTGCAGACTGTGCATATTTCTTGGGCAGGTTGGTAAGCAAGTCTTCCAGCAGTTCAGCTACAAGAGCGGCAGGTGTTAGCCAGACATGAGATATACATCACAGTGCTCCAAAGGTGATTCTTCTGTTGGACCACTCAATATGCGGGTTATGGGCTTGGAGCCACTCTAGTCCCAAGACAATGGGGAAGTGAGATACAATGGCCAGATAAAATCCCACCTCTTCACCATAAGTCCTCATCTGCATCTGCAGTGTCTCTGTTGTCCAGGCTACACGTCCAGATGACAAGAGTTCAGCCATCAATTGTCTCCACCACTAGAGGCAATTGTAGGGATGTCTAGGGATTTCCTGCTTGTCTGTAAAGCTGATGTCTATGAAGCTGACAGTAGCTCCAGAGTCAATCATTGCCCATGTGTGTATGGCAAGTTTTCCTGGTGGTGTCAAAGTTACAGAGGCCACTAGGTATTTGGAAGGGACAGTATGTGATATTTGGGCATGGACAGCTAGGACCTGTTCCTGGTTTAGCGGCCCTCCAAAACTGGGCAGGTTCTATTTCCCTGAGTAGTTGATGGTCTTCTTGGCAGGACATGTGGTAGGTAGGTGTCTTTGGTCTCCCTAGTATAGATACAGACCTTCTTGGTGACTCTATGCCTTTTCTGCCTCAGTCAGTCAAGGGCAGGCACCCCCAATCTAAATTTGCTTGCTAGCAGGCATGGTTTTTTAAGCAGACATAAGCAGGGATGGTATTGAGATGACCTTGGGCTGATGGCCTTGGAGTCTTGCCTTCCTCACTTTAACTGCTCATCTATCTGCAGGTGTAGCTGTGTCAAGACCTGTAGGGTGCCTGGGCACTCGGTCCAAGCCAATTCATCCAGGATCCTACCTGATAAACCCTTCCAGAATTGATCCATGAGGGCTATCTTATTCCACATCAGGTGTTGTAGAATCAGCTGAAAGTTGCTGGCATATTCAGCCACTGAGCACCAGCTCCTGGATATAGCAATTCACTGTTTGGTCCTTGACAGAGACCAAATACCTAGTCTTGAATTGCTGGCTGAATGGTGCAGACTAGTTCAGCAGAGGGCATGGTCCATTGTTCAGCAGCCTATGACAATAGGCAGATAGCAAATCCCACATGATACCAGATATGAGGGAAAGATCTCATATCTAAAAACTGATGTACAAATTACATTCTCCCCAAAAGGTGGGAAATCTGACAGCCTCTCATCAAACTTTTCTGGGCAGGCTCTGGGGCATTTTCTGGGTGTGTTTTTTTTTTTGGTGGGGGGAGGGTGCTGCTGCTTCTGCTTGCCCTTGTATGTGCAGCTGAGCAGTAAGCACAGCAACCTGCTGAGCTTACTGGGAGTTTTTGGCAAGGAGGTGCCCTATGCCTGCTGAGGCCTACATAGTAATCAGTAGCAAAAGTTTACTCCCCCAGCAAGCAAGAATTAAAAGCTTGAAACAAGCTGTTCTGGATTAACTATAGCTTACTCACAGACCATGCAATGGAAGAGGCAGTTAGATCTGCATTCCTGAGATAACTGCAGCCAAGGCGAGGGCTTTAAATCAACGAATCTTATGGAGCACCTTTGCCTGTGAGAGTCTGTTTGTGGAAGTGTGGTCAGGCCAATCCAGGTTCTGAGAGAAGGCAGGTTTCATTAGCTGAGGCGAGGGTCCAAGAATCAGGTAGCTCAAGGTCCAAGAGTCAAGCGAGTCACAAGAAGGCCCACAAGTACATGAGCCAGAAAGCAGACAGTTGTTTCTAGCAGCAGCTCCAGCTAGCCGTTAAATGGCTGCAGTCAGCTACCAATAATTAAGAGTGCTTCTCACAATCTTTGGCAAGGAGACTCATTGGTCATCTCTGCCATACTCTCCTCTCCCTTTTGGGTCCATGGAATTGGAGGCTGTGCTGCTGCCTCAGCTGCTTCCTCTGACAGGTCAGCTGTTGCTGGGTCTTGGCTCTGTGCCTCCTGAGGCTGCCCTTCAACAGGGCCCATGACATCCATGAATTTCTTTGAGAACATTCTCATCCCACCTACAGAATTCTGGGAAGCAATAGATCTTCTGAGAATGTAGTGGCAAAACGCTGACAACACGGGAGTTCAGTGCAGCTACAAAGGTGGCTTCTGTCTGTATGGACAGTAGCAAGAAATGTCACATACTTCTCTCAGCCACTCAGCATTACTCGCTTGCATGTTCTCACCATGTGTAGAAGCAGTTTTTTGCTTTTTGCTATCAAACAGTTATTTCATAACTTTTGAATGGATTGAGATATTGTAATGAAATACAAATGATGTCTGTCACCAGCAAAAGACTCCTCCTGTTTGAGATAAATGTATGACCATACATTTGTCTTCCGTCCTTCCTTCCTTCCATTCATTCTTTGTTTCTTTCTCTTTTAACTGTAAAATCTCATTTTTTTCTTCTTCAAGCCTTTGTGGACCCCCTGGGGATCTGTGTACCACAGGTTAAGAACCACTGCTATACATTATTTACAACATTGCAATAATTTTCAAAAATATAAACATACCTTTCAAGACCCCAATTAGGTGTGTGCTGTTTCTTGGTTGTAGACGAGGCTTCTTGAAACAACAAACTTTGTGGTTTCTTGTTTCAGATCATAAGATCTCAAGAAAAAGAAAAGTGGAAATTGATACTAGAAAGTAAAACATGCCCCTATGATGAAAAGAGAGGCTAAACATATTTGCCAGATTTCAATAGATATTCTATGCAATAAAGATTGCACATGCAAGGTATGTATTATTATCATCTACTGGTCAGGGCATGCTCTACATGTGCAAAATTATTATATGTTTACCATACACTTTTGAAGGTATTTTGGAAGTGAAGCTTCCAAAATATCCTTCCCTACAGTTACTACATTTGTGCAAGAAGATACCTAAGTCTTCTAAAAATGCCAAATACGTAGATATATTATGAACATATTATCTTAACTGAGATGAAACTCATTGTGGCTTAGTAAGAATTCTATTCAGCAGAAAATTACACGACCACTTTACCTTTTTTTCTTTTGCCTTAGTGTAGTGGCAGCAACAACAACAGCAGTGCTAAGAACAATCAAAACTGGAACTGCTGTTGGACAGGGTAGGGAAAAAGACCGCTTGGTGATGACATGTATAAATGAAACATCATAACAAAGCTAGGAGTGTAAAACTTTTGACCATTTCATTCCAACATGCAAGGATGAGTAATTTGCATAGTTTTCTCCCCAACTTTAAGAGAAAATATTTCTAGACAGTTTCCACACATTATTTACACATCCTGAAGTGCTTCAGGGAATTTAACTTGGGTAGAACTACACATTTTTTTTCTGCAAAATTTTTGGGTTGGTGATGTAAAGTTGAAGGCTTTCATGGCCCGAATCCATAGGTTGTTGTTGGTTTTCCGGGCTTTGAGGCCGTGCTCTATTCATATTTTCTCCTGATATTTTGCCTGCATCTGTGCCGGCATCTTTAGAGGATCCTCAGGAGAAAATGCTAATCGAGCATGGCCTCAAAGCCCAGAAAACCCCCAGCAACCATTTGGGTTGGTGGTTTGCACAAAAATTCATTTTTCACACACACACCCTTTCCAGAAACACATATGAGGGGGAGGTTGTGTGCAAAAACTACAAGTTTTGCAGAAAAAAATACTTGTGCACAATAAAATACATGTTATTTGGAAGAATAACATAGGTAAGAAATTTACACAGTTTTCACATGGTATTTGTACATTATAAATTGTTTTCACTTAATTATTGTGATGCATTTGTTTTCCGGTGCAAAAATGGCTGATTCTGAATAAATCTTGCCAAAATAATCCCTTGATAGGGTCAACATATGACTGAGTCAACTTGCAATAACAACAAAGATTCTTTCTTATAAGAGGCAGTGTTTTCAAGGCATCATCAGCCAGTTCAGTTCTCCAAATTACTATTACAGTTCAGAACTCCAAATTACTATCAAGGTAGGACATGCTACTCCTTCCTCAACTCCTCTCCTCTTCCTGCTGCCTTTTCTTCAAAACTGCCCTCTCTTCCTTTCAGTGTCTTGTTCTGTGGGGTCCTTTCTTAGTCCACTTCTGCATGACACTCTTATAGTGTGATGATTCCACTTTCAACCTCCTATGGCATCCTGGGGTTTGCATTTTCGGGAGGGGCTGGCCGGCCCCTCCCGGAACTGCAAACCCTAGGATTCCATAGGAGGTTGAAAGTGAAATCATTGCGCTATAAGAGTGTCGTGTGGAAATGTTCTTAGAGTGAAGTGTTGTAGGTAAGGGAGATACCTTGCCCATAGCATCTCATGCTGAGGATCAGTCCCTTCCCTGTGAGGCATTTCAGCTTTTGAGGCTTTTCAGAGAGCCTGCCTGGTGTCACTGGCTCAGCTAGATGCCATACTCTGAGGACCCTTCAAAGCAAACCATTAGGCCAGCTGGTCTCGATAGCTGACACAGGTGTTTCCCTAATGTAGCATTTGCTGCAACAAGAATCTGCCTGTAGGGCATTCCACTGCAGCTTCTTTGCCCTGACAACTCCTTCGACGAAGGCATTGGCTTAGTTACAGTGATGGCTGCAGGATGCAGCGGGCCTCCTGGCAGAGGGAATGCACAGTTGGTCACTCCTTCTGATTTCCTGCCTGAGGCAAGGAACATTTTTTGCCTCATGAGTGAGTTGGCCCTATGATTATACTATATCTACAATACTACTTGTTGGGGATTTTGAGCATGCTTATAAAATAATAATTCACCACCTCCCAATTACTTTGTTTCAGATAACTTACAGATACCAATCACGTCTCCAAGTTGTAGTCCTTAAAAAATCAAATCAAAACAAAGATAGTTTATAGTATCTATAATCCAAATGGATGTAATACTTATTAGCATTTATCATGCCAATGTATACCTAACATTTATCATGCAAATAGATCTGTTACTTAAGGAGCTATCATTTCACTTGGACCACATCGCTGCAGCCGATCCTGGCATAACCAGTTTCTGTTTTCATAAGGAGAATGCTCCATTGAAACAAACAAACAAACAAGAAGGTAAAAAAAGAATGCATAGTTGAACTTCAGATATAAAGCGACAGTGGTGTGTGTGTGTAGAATTCAACCAATGAATATAACCTAATGCAAGGCACTTGGAACAAGACCAGTGGGAAAGGGGGAAGAAGAAGCAAGCTGAGTTCCTGCATTATGGAATGACATGTGTCCCCAGTTCTCCTCTGAAATTACGTCTGTCTTTAGCAACCTGCTATTCCCCAGTGGATAGATGGAAATATTATTTATTGTTATGGGTGCCAATTTGGCCTGTAATGTATTTTTCTCTGAAAACAGAAGAAATCAGCAGCAGGGAAGGGAGGATTTACAAGTGATCAGTTTAAGGCACAGTGAGCTGGAACTAGGGTCAGTACAGAGTCTCAGCTAAAAAAAAGTTGTCTTCAGTCTCTGAACAAAAATATTTGGTTATCACTGTATTTCTATCATACAGTATAAAAAGCAGAGGCAGGCAATGTGTAGCTTTCCTGGTATTGAATTGCAACTCCCAGAAATTCCTCCTCAACACTGTCTATGCTTTTTACTCACAGAAAATGCAACAGAAACCATATTATTTGTATTGTTAATGAAAATTGATGATAATTTGGATTTTGTAGAGAACACAGAGTCACTGACATTAGAGCAACCAAATACCAGTGTTCCACGCTATGTCTTTAAAAGGCTTTGGGTGGTTTATTTTTTATTTTTAAACTCTGTTGGGCAGATATTTTTAGGATATTATCCACTTGCTTCTTTCTACACAACATACAAATCTCCAGATCTAAACAATGTCTACATACTAATAAATGAATGATAAAAAATTGATTTCTGTAACAGAATAGAGATTATTTTTCCACCCTTTCCAGTGCCTTCCCCTGAGTCTCTGTTTGAGTTTCCAGGAACATTTCCATTGTTTTTCTATTGTGGATGACAATTGCATGGTTTCATATTTTAAAATTCTCCAGCCATGCTTCCTGTTCATTTAAGACTTACTTTTTGATAACCTGTTTAGATCTGCCATGTGAATTGGAAAAGACGGCATCATGGAAGCCTGTGCAAGATATTTGTCCTTCACTTTGAAATGGCTGTGTGAATATTCCACCTATCCAAAACCCATTCAGGCCAATATTATTTAGCATCTCGGTTAATACGCTAATAAAAAAAAATCTGTTTTCCTTGAAAAAACAAACAAACCACTGGCTATGCTGGATAGGACTGGTCCAGGTGCAGTCCAGCAACTTCCTGAGGGCCACACTTGCATCACTATTTTTTCCAATGGCAGAGAAAGGGAGATAAAAGGAAAAAATGTATCAACATGCTGTATTTTCATGGAATTCAACAAGGAGTTCAGACTGACATCTTCTACTTGCAAACCTCCCCATTTTCTCATTGTTTCTTCAGTCTTTTTTCTTTTAAGAAAACTGCTTTCTTTTAAGAAAGCTGCACATTGCATTTTGATTGCTACCATTAGGAGCCACTGTTTTGGAAACTGTTTTGGAAACAGCCTGGAATCTCTTCCCTAATTAGGTTTATGCATTTGTCACAATTGCTGATAAATAATCAGCTGGCAGAATCCTAGATCCCTTGGCATCATCGTTTTTACCTTGTTTTTCCACAGGGCTTTGTATCGTGGTGCTGTAGTTACCTCCTATGGGGAAAAACAAGAATTGTGAGTGGGAATAGTACCTGTGTGCTAGTTCACAACTGTTTTTCAAGTAAATCCAGAGAATCCAATCTTTAAAAAACAGCAAATTTCTAAACTTCATTGTAACACAGTTAACATTTACAAGATCTGTAATAAGATTTGACACAATGCAAACAGACCTCCGTAGAGCCAATCTACACATTTAAATTTTAAAACAATCAAATAACAGATAAAATAGCATATTTTGGGAAATTTAGAGGCACTAAATATGCATAATCCCTAACATCATCTCCTAAAGACCAATTGGTTCTTCCAATGTTTATACATACACATATACATTTTGTTATATGGACAAATGTTCCAGTGATCATATTCATGGAGTCTGAAGGGAAGCCTATAGCATCTGAGATACTTCCAGTTTTGTAATTTGGTTATTCCTTATACCCAGCTGTTCATAGAGTTCAAGGAACAATGCTACTGTTTCAAAACTAAAATTTAAAATTCTGCTGTGCACACTAATATTTCCTTTCCCTTCAGCAGAACCAGGCCACTGTCAAAATTATCTTAGCACCTTTAGAATGAATTTTCATTCAAGAAACAGCTAGAATCAGTTTATTTTGAAAATATACATATGAAGGCACTACAAACAACATTTTCTCTCAACTCACTTGTGAAGTTGCCTTCTTTTTCAGGTGGTTCTTTAGTGATAAGCATTGGTGTGGTAAGTGGAGTAATTGCTGTGGTACAAATGATAGGTAAAAATAATTTCAGAAATATTATACTGTAATAAAAAAAATGGCTGCATCACAGTTAGAACCCTCCTCCCGAACCTTAAATGCAAAATGTTGCAGTCAAATTTAAATTGTTAGACACAAAACTTCCCCAAGTTGTATTTTGTCTGAAAAGGATAGCATCACTTTCAAAACATAAGACACGTGAGCATTCAAAGCTATATCAAAGCTATTACAGCTTTTTTTAAACAAGGTTTGTTTACAAGGGGTTTTCCTTTGTCTTTCCTTTCCTCTGAGGCTGAGAGAGTGTTACTTGCCCAAGGTCACCCAGTGGGTTTCCATGACCAAATGGGGATTCAAACCCTGGTCCCCAAAGTTGTAGTCCAACGCTCAAATCACTATACTACGATGGCTTTGTAACCATGTACATGAAAGTAAGTTCTGCTGAGTTCAGCTGGCTTACTCCCAAGCATGCAAACAAAGAATTTTATCATGCATAATGATATTATAAAGGTGACTATAATAATTTAGAGGAGCAATTTAATTATGTTGACCTTTAGGTTAACCATATGGTCTCTAACACCAATAACTTCATACGATCTGGAAGCATGCCTAATAATTTTTGAAGTCCTTCCTGCTATGTGTACACAATGGAAATATATGAAAAACTTATCCAATGGAAAAATATTTCTTCTCTCATTCACTATAAGAGGCACAGTTTCAAGGATCCACCCAGTAGTAACACTACAGAAGGGTGATATGTCATGACTCCAAGTCAAAGAAAATGTTCTGCACATTGTGTGTGTATGTGTAGTCCATTCAGTTCAATGGGATGATTCCAGAGGTATGTCTGTGCAAATAAAGAGCCTTTTGAATACATAGCAGGCCTTTTTCTGACTTAATGCACAATCTCTGCTTGCGAATATAAAACTGAAGTCCAAAGGTATTCTTCCATTTACAAGGCATTGTGCAATCTCTTACATAACATCTCAAAATATCTTCCACAGAGAAATGCCAGTGCCAGAATTTATTACATTAATGCATCTTGGGATCCAGCTTCATCTACTTCGAATACGGTTCTGTTGCCAGTCTTTTTAATGTTTGCAAAAGAATTTTTGGCTTTCACTGTAAAACATTCATTTTGGCTAAGCAGTTTCTCAGACTCCAAATACCTTCCATTTCCTTGTTGCTTTTCCCAGTAGCATTTGTTACAGATCTATATAAATTTATTTCATTCTGTATACTTTAAAAAAGAAAGTTTCCTCTTCCTGCTGCCGCTACAGTTTTTAAAGCATAATTGTACTTTAGTGCTCTGTTAATATTGCAAACTCTTTCAAGAAAATAAATCCTGAAAGATGGATTTTATAAAATCTTTTAAACTGATAGGCCCTTGGACACTGTGAAATGATGTCACACCCTAATCAACAAGAATAAATTTTTACCTTTACATTCAGGAGTAGTCCCTCTCCAGACTCCAGTTACATTATCTTCAGTAGTACAACGAATAGAAGCCTCTCCAATAATCAAAAAGCCATGATCACAGTGATATGTTACTGTTGAATTATAGATAAAATTTCTAGTACTTCTTCCATCATGTGATGCATTAGTAACATTAGGAGGAGAAGAACAAATGATTTCTGAAACAGAGATAAATAGTTCAGCAATATCAACTAAAGTTTCAGTTCTAAATTTTTGGTAAAACAACCAGATGATTTCTTCGACAGGAGAAAGTCTAGCATTCACAAGCTGCAGTTGCTACAAGATTTGGCACTACAATATATCCCTTTCAAACCTCCAGTAGTCAGAGATTAGCTGCAACACTGTGCATAGTGTTTTGCATAACCAGTTTCTTAGAAGTTCCAAATTTCTCACTTTTCCTGCAAGACTTTAAAGGGGGCGGATTGCATGTTTTTCTCCCTTGGCTCAGTAGTTGTTGAAAAAGGATTCCCTTCTGGCAATCTGAATAAATTACAGTGCAAAGCCACTTCCCTGTTTTTACCACCGTCTGCAGACACTGCCTCACTCTCTAGTTCTTTTTCACCTCCTGCAAAAGCTTCCCCATCTTTCCAGTTCTTTTCTCTTTCTACAAATGCTTGCCCTCCCATCTTGGTTTCTCTCATTTACTGAAGCCATATCCTACCCTTAGTTCAGTAAAGAGTTGAGAGAAAGGAGGACTAAATGAGCTAATGGGGAGGTATATGGGGGGGGGCATTGTGAGGACCCTCTAGCATCCTACTCTCCTGTAAGTTATACCCCGGTTGCTTCACAGTTGCAAATGTATTTGAATATGGATTCTTGTAGTTTAATCCTTTGCATATCTTTTAAGATGCAAAACATTAAGTGCTACTTAAATCTCAGAGAAGTAGAAAGAATAAAGACTCCTCTGGCACCTTGACATTTACAAGGTTGATTCTGCTCCAGTAGACTAATGGGGCTATCCATGGGCCTTTCCGCCCTACACTGTTATAGTGTTATTATTCCACTTTCAACAACATCCTATGGAATCCTGGGCTTTGCAGTTTAGGGAGGGGCATTTATAATTCTCAGCCAAAGAGCTCTTTGGCCTCAGTAAACTACAAACCCCAGAATTGCACAGAATGTTGAAAGTGGAATAATAGCACTGTAACAATGTAGTTAGGAAAGGCCCCATATGGCAGCTGTCTCAAACACAACAGAATTCCTACATACTCTGAGGAAAAGGTCCCATATGAGATGGTGACACTTCTGAGCTGACGTGTATGGATACTGAACATAACAATTCCCTTTTCTATAAACAATCTCTTTAGCATGCTTATTCAGAATTCCTTCTGAATATAATAGGCCTTACTAATAATATATATACTGTATATTCCCATGTATAGGACTACTTTTGAACCCCAAAAAACTTTTCAAAAGTTGGGAGGCCGTCTTATACGCCGGCCCAAACGCCGGCCCCGCCGCTGAGGCAACTCTCCTCCGCCGCCGCTGCCATCGCCTGCCCAAAACAACTCCCCCGCCCTCCCCCGCCGCCCTACACCACCCCAGTCTTGTCCTCCTTTTAAGCTATAGAGTGAATTAGGAAAAGTTTAATCCACTTGCACTGTTTTATGTTTACATGTTTGATGACAAACAGCCTTATGTTTATAAGTGACAGTTTTCCTGCTAAGTACCTGCATGTCATAAGTCTTTGAATTAAAATTACCATATTGAAATCAAATCTGATGTTTTTTTAATTTTTATTTGGTGTGCGTTGGAAGAGGGGTGGTCTTATACGGCGAGTATATCCTAAACTCTATATTTTTACTGGAAAAGTTGGGGGTCGTCTTATATGCCCAGTCGCCCTATACATGGGAATATACGGGTATATGTATGAGTGTGTATATGTATTTCTATTGTATTTATGTATTATTAATTTATTTACATTAGTTTTTCTTCTCAGACTTCCTTAAAGGCAATGTATAAATTCAAGGTTTTCTGTGCTTTAAAAACATTGATTCCCCGCCCCCATTCTTCCTCATTAACAGCTTTTGTATTTGACCTTCCGGTTAGGCTGACTGGGCACAGCTTTGACCACAGTTTTATGTTGCTTGGCCACACTCCTTCCAAATTCACATATGTGTACCAATTTTCATCTATGAAATAATGAAGGGTATGATATATTTTAGAGGTGTGTAAATACTCTTTCAGACTGGAATCCAGCCCTTGAAAAGGCTGGGCAAAAGTCCTCCTCTTCAAAAACAAATGACTGTAATCAACATGGCAAAATGGAATCACAAAAGCCTCTTAGGTGCAGTTCAGATGTTGGATGGTCAGAAATGCAGGGATCAAGGATAACATATATATAATATAATTCCAATTAACCACTTTTTTTCAAGGGCTGGATTCTAATCTGTTTAAGTATTTACACACCTCTAAAACATATCATACCCTTCATCATTTCACAGCTGAAAATCAGGTTCCTTTTGGGAATCTGGATGGCTGTCAGCCATATTTTAGATGTGAACATTTATACTGAGACAAAGGACATCCTTTCCTCAAGGCATTCTATAAATGGCAATAACAATCAGTGATAAGGAAATCACCCTGTAAAAGCTTATCATCTCAGCTGTGCTCCTATGGGTTTTTTCCCAGGCAGCTCAGAGCTGTTTTCAATGTCAGACAAGCTCCTTTGCATCCAGCCTTGATTGCACTGTCCATTGTTTACATTTGGAAAGAAACAAGGACAGTTATTAGGCCAGGCATTCTCTAGAAAATCTACTATAAAAAAGTCAAAGTTTGTGAGTGATCTCGTCTGTGTCAGGCAGGCGCAGACCTCATATGGTTGGCTGTGTGAGGCAAGAAGACCTCATATGATTAACTGGCTGTGAAGATTCTATGGAATCCTGTGGTTTGCAGTTCAAGGAGGGGCCTTTAGAATTCTCAACCAGAGAGCTCAGGCCAGTTGCTATGGAGACAGGGCTAAGCAGCAAGAAGGAGGCCAGTGTATTCCCTCAGGAACCCAACCTCTGTATGTTATTAATATCTCTGAATACAGATTGGATTGGGGAATATGGGGAAAAGTTACACATACTGGACAAGACAGATTGGAGAATTAGAGACACAGGATCTCAAATCTGTGTATGTCAACCACATCTAATTCCTAAGGTAAGGTAATTCCTATGGTATTTCTAACAAGTGTTAACCAATGAGAAAATAAAATCCGGGGCAACGTTGGGTAAATACGCTAGCATTATATAAAGCCATGGACTTCCTTGTCCATTGTTCTCAGTGTCAGCCTTCTTAGTTGTTGCTTCACTCATGTTCTTCTATCATGCATTCCTGCTCTTTAAGAATCTAGTTTTTCTGCTTCTTCTGCCAGTATGCCCCAAGATGATTCTTTTGTGAAGCACATTTGCTCCTCAGCTCCACCTTCCTTTGTGTGGGCCATACCACCAGAAGGCCTGTGTTCAACAACTGTGACGCTAGGTGACATTGCAGGCATGATTGAGAAGATGAGAGAAATTATACTAAAACTCCTCCAGCCAGACCATTTATCACTGCAGCAGGAAACAATATACCCAACCTGTTTTTTTTTCCATGACACTAAAATCCTGAAGTGAAAACAACTGATATGTATTATTTATAAGGTGTTTTCACAGCTAGAAGCTTTACAGTGCTTATGTTGAAAACAGCAAATCCCGCCCCAAAGACTTAAAACCTTTTAAGAAAATTACACAAAGGAAAGGTGGTGTTGTTCCAGGTCTCAAAAGGAGATGTGTGTTTTTGGACACAGTTTAAAGTTAAAGCACAGTATAAAGTTAAGAGCTGTGGAAGAACCTTACGTTGGCATTCTGGAGGCTTTGCTTCCCATTCAACTCTGTCTTCCTTCAGCACACACTGGGTAGAAGATGATCCAATTAATCTGTATCTAAAGGGGGGGGAGAGCAACAGGGACATTCCTATTTCATTCTCCTTTACTTTAGTAAAGCTCTTATGATTTTTTTTTAAAAGAATTGATTAAGAAATATTAACCATTTCTTTATAGAAAGATTAAATTCTGCTATATAAGAGTTAGTGTGCACAATCTTTGCAGCATTTACCCTGGGGTAGTTGCATCTACATTGCAACCTGGTTTTGGTAGTTAATCCCATAGCTGATCTTTACCTATAGTAAAGTCAAACAAATTTCCTATTACATAGATGAAGTTAGTACATACAGAGGCAAATACATTGGCAAATACAAGGATTAACTCTTACAAAGATCTTAAAGAACATAGGCTGATGCTAAGGTTTGAAGAGTTCAGACATCTTCTGATGGTGCAAAAGCCTCACTGAACAAGAACGAAAATTGTTGTTTGGAAGCTCACTTGGCTGGAGGTAGAACACACTATATTTCATCTTCCAAGTCACAGGGACACTGAATCCTGGAATTTTCTTTGACACAGCAAATGCTTATGATATATTTTCTTAGCCTCCACATTCTGCCACATCCTGGCTATCTACCATAGTTTGGAGCAAGTATTATTAAGTAAATGTGATGGAGTTCTGGGGGGCCCGACTATGGCCCTTTCCTCACCAGGAAGTTAAAACGGGCCAAGGTGTCCTAGCACAGAGGTTGTCCGCACCTTGGATCGGACTAGGTTTAGACTATTTACCTTAGTTCCACACCTTAGTCCGATCCAAAATATCCCCAATGGCCCTCCAGCGTGCTAAGTGAAGACCGGAAAAAATTGGTCTTTCAATCTTTTGGAGCGCACCATTGTGTTCCTCCTCACTTGTGCAGATGCGCAGGCTCGCACCAATGTGAGCCTGCAATCAACTGAGGGTGGGCTGTAGGCGTGGCCAGCATCAGAGGTTGGTCCAGACCCACAAAGAACAGAAAGCTGCCATTTTGTAAGTCTGAGCAGTGCGGATCTGCAGACCTTGCACTGCTCTGATTCGCCCTGCACCAAATGGAGAAGCCCTGCAGAAGGGCTTAAGGGAGAGTCCACATTGCTTCGACCCAAGAAGAACCGGTGAGTAACGGCATGGAGCGATTCACTCGCCTCGTGCAGAAGGGGCCTATCTTGTGTGCCAGAGCAGCCTGGCAGCAGGTTGCCAAGCGACCAGATTAGCTCTTCAGGAGTGAAACCCAGCACATATTGTGGTGATTAAGGGTTAAAAATATATAAAGGCAAACACTGATTGCCGTTTGGGCAGTCTTCAGTGAAAAAGAGCTCTAAAGTCCCTCAGTCAGCCAGGGAGGTTGTCTGAGTGGGAAGAGTTTAATTCTCAGGGAAAGCCTAGACAGAGGCAGAGGAGTAATTAAACAATTATAGAATCTGATCAGAAAGTATGACCTAGATTGGATGTTGAGCCTTTGGTGAGGGTGTAGCCAAAGGGCTGTTTATGATACTTGTGCTTATATGAAAGTTTAAATATATAAGAAAACTGACTAAAAGCACTCTGAAGTATTCTGCTTTAATTTTGATCTGCATATAAACCCCAATACTTTGTTCTGTATGTTATTTTAATAAATATTACTTTTTCAAAATACTGACTCAGCTGAGTGGAATACAGTATTTAAAGACACACAGAAGAACATCACTGAACTATACAAGGGTTCTAAATAACCATTAAAGGGCCTCACCCTTTATACAAAGGTGGTGTTATAAGAGGGGAAGGAAGAGTTGTGTGTGAAGTAATAGGGCGTCTTATCAGATTGGGTAGCTGCCTATCAGTTTGAGTGAGAAAGAAGCAGGCCCTGTCACAGTAGAAGTATTTGAAGATCCCCTCCTCCAAAAAGAAAGCCTCATTCCAGCTTTGTCAAGGAGTGATGTGTAAGGGACACCATCTATTAAACAGTACACATTTTAGTATAAAATATGCAAGTACAAATTTGTAGAAAACATCCTAAAGCAAATAAAGCATTATGACCATTCACTTAAGTGGACTGATTACTATTCCTTTCTCTATGGTCTATTTATTCTTCTTAGATCAAGGATGGAGAAACAGTTTGCAAAGCCAACCTAAATCGCTAACTCTCTGACCCTTCCCTGTGTCACCTGACATAAGGAGGTGTGGCCATTCCTGCAATGTCAGTGGCTCCCTGTTTGTGCTACCAGCCAGAGCTTTCTGCCAGTGCCTCATCCTGGGACTGAGCTTCTCTCCCATCTCACTTTCTCCTGCAAGGAAGAGAAAGGGAGCAACAAAGTTGGGCAGGTGTACTCAGTTAGCCAGGTGGATTTACCCCCACTCACTTTCCTAGGGTGGGTAAGGCATTATTCAGGGTAATTCCTGCCTTTTATCTCTAGCCTCTGACTTGAAATAGCAGGCACTCCTTTTCCATCAAAATTAGCTGAGTGGGGTGGGTTAGGTACCTGCCTGGGCCAGATTAGTTGCTTGTAAGTATTCAGAATACTGTATTTTTAAAACAGATAATAGGAAGCACTACTCTATCCAGAGAGACTAAAACAGTCAACACTTGGTGGGAGCACAGTGGCCCTTCCACATTCATGAGGGTTCAGGGCGCAGAACACTCACAAAAATGGAAAACATTCTTCACATTCTTTTCTGGGGCTTTGGCACGGGAGCCTTCCTTCTCCATGTCCAGACCAGAGGCAAGGGGGGACTCTGGAAGGGTGGAGGAAAGTGTGCACATATCTTCCCCCTATTGCCTTACTTTTTGCTTCTGCAGGAGTTCTCAGGGCCAGGGTAGAGGCAAGGGAATGAGAGGGGGCAGCTCTAGAGGGATGAAGGAAAATGCACATGCTCCCCCCACATTGCCTTACCTTTTGCCTTGCTGTGCATTTTCAGCGCTTAGGCAGAGGCAAAGGAATGGAAGAGGAGAGCTCCAGAGGGCACAAGGAAAGAGCACACATATGTCTCCCACTCCGATTGCCTTACCTTTTGCCTCTGCACGGGTTTCAGTACCAGGGCAGAGGAAAAGGAATGGAAGAAGAGAGCCCCATAGGGCACAAGGAAAGTACACATGTGTGTCTTCCCCCCTCCATTGCCTTACCTTTTGACTCTGTGCAAGTTCTCAGTGCTGGGGCAGAAGCAAAGGAATGGGAGGGGAGAGCTCCAGAAGACACAAGAAAAGTGTGTGTGTGCATCTTCTCCCTCCATTACCTTACCTTTTGCCTCCGCACGCTTGCCTTCCTTCTCACCCCTGAGAAAACACAAAGGAATAGGAGGAGGAGAATGGGGGTGGAGGCATGGGTGATTCATGAATAATCAAATTTGCAAGAGTCAAAACTGCAAATCTGGGGCAAGGACTGTATATTTTTGCAGAGAGAGCCAGTATGATGTAGTGGTTTGAGAGCTGGACTATGATTCTGGAGACTAGGGTGTAAATCCCTGTTCAGCCATAGAAACCCACTGGATGACCTTGGGCAAGTCATACGTTCTCAGCCCCAGAACAAAACTCTCTCTGAACAAATCTTGCCAAATTCCATGTGATAGGCTCAATGTACAGTTGCCAAAAGCTGGAAATGACTTGAAGGCACACAACAACAGCATACAATGTTGCACTGTTTTATTACTTGTTGTGTTCATAGCAATTTCTTTGTGCAATAGTTGACAAGGAAGCTGATAGAACTAGATTAGAGGTAGATAGAACTAGATTAGAACTAGAATGTAATCTCTTGTTTTTGGTTTTTTTTCCATGCTTGCTCACACCAATTTACTAAGAAAACACCTTATATTAGAAATGGGGACACAGGTCTATTTCCACCATATAGTTTCCCTTCTCCAAAAAGGGAACTGTTTAGAAATGAACCATGGGACATTTCTTAACTCTTCTTCATTCACTTTCTTCACTCACCTATTGTACTGAAAGGAGGAACTGCATTATAAGATTCTGGGGTGTGACTTGAAAATATTCTTGTCAGTGAACCCCAGACCACACTATTACATTTATAATTCATGGCCAAGGTGGGAGAGTATAAGGATTTTTTTTTTAAATATGCCGGGTACAATGTAATTTTGTTCTTCCCTGTCTATGGACCTTTCCACACTAGCCTATTATAGAGCTATTATTCCACTTTCAACATCCTATGGAATCCTGGGGTTTGCAGTTTAGGGAGGGGCCCTTAGCAGTACTATAACAGGCTAGTACAGAAATGGCCTATGTTCTTGCTACCAATGAATCTGCCTCAAGCATGACTAAAGTCTGCAGCTAACCAATACATTTTATGTAGTATTAAGTTTCACAGTTAGTAGAGCTAGTTGAATACGAACCCCTCTTTGCAGATGAAATTTACTGTTGCCGAAAACAGAAAATCAGTTAGAACGACAACTTCACCATGTTCTGGTTTTCCTGGATCGCCACATGATTTTCCTAGTGGAAAAGAACATTGAGAATTAACATGTTAGGCTCATACATAGAAATGGCATTAATTGACAAAACAATTCAATTCATTCACAGTATCTTGACTTCAACCATTTAATATATTCAATTGATTTTAATTCAGTAAGAAGCCGCCAAGAAAGCTTAGGAACTGCCTTTCTTCTCAGTAACCAGGCTCTGACAACTTTAGAAAAGTTGCCCTTCAAACTGAAAAGTTTTTTTTAAAAAAAATACATTAATATAGACAAAATATAATCAGTGCAAACACATAAAGCTTTTCCCTGTGATTTAACAAATGGCTGAGTGTAGTTGAGTCCAGCAATTATCAGCCTGAAGCATGCCATGTAGCTGTATTGAGACTCAACATGGTATAGTGGTTTAAGCATTGGACTACGACCCTGGAGACCAGAGTTCAGTTCCCTGCTTGGCCATGGAAACACACTTGAGTTCGTCATATACTGTCAGCTCTCAGAAAACCCATAGTAGGTTCACCTGAAGGTTGCCTTAAGTTGGAAACAACTTGAAGGCACACAACAACAACACATATTCTTAGAAGAAGGATGTTGGCTTTGCTTTAGGAATCTGTTTTCAGCAATGAAAATACTTGTCTTAATATTTTAGAATGTTAGTTTATTTATTTAAGCACTTGATCCTGCCTAGCTACCAATATGAGGCATTCAAGGCAGCCCACAAATATGTATTAACAAGCTAACAGTTAAGACACATCAAAATCGAATATTAAAAAAAAGTTATGCACTGAAATGAAAAACTGATAAAAAGCACATTATGTTTCTTTATATTTTTCTTTTAAGTATCCCAAAACAGACATTAGCAAACTCTAAATAATTTATAAAAGTATGAACTCAGTATCCTGTCCTTGTGAAGGCAGTTACAAAGCCCCAGACAGCAGTTACACATTTGAAGTTGAAGTTAACTGAGAGAATAAAATACTAACCTTCACAAAAAACTGGGAGTGCTGTCCAGGTATAATTGTCAAGGCAAGTAATAACAGAATTGATCCCAGGGATGATGTTATAACCTGCGCGGCAGACGTAAGTCACTCTGGTCTTTGCAGGATAGTAGGTCTTAGAATCCTCTGCCTTTATTTTAGCAAATTTGGGTCTTGGCGGCCTACTGCAGATGCCTAGTAACAAATGGAGAAAATCTAACAGGCTCTGCTTGCAAGGACTATAAAAGAAAGACTTCAGTTTTTATATGAAGCAATTATATGACCACCTTAGCCCATCTACAGTATCAGCCAAACTAATCAGAAGGAAACATGTGGCCTCTGGTCAGAACAGTGCTTCCCAGCAGTGGACAAGCAGATCATGGTACAAATACAAGCAGAGTTCAAAGCCTCTATACTTTGAATATATCCATATTCCTCTTCCCCTCACCTTCATCGTGACTGTTTGGTTCTGTAACATTTCCATACAGTTTACTTACAATATAACCAGTACCATGAGAAAAAATGTTTTGGCTAGGCTAGGAGACTAGGACAACTAAAGCATGCTGTAGTTTGAATGGCTAACTCACTATCCATTTCAACACTTCACAAATACAAACCAGGACATGTATGGTCAAACAACATCAGAATGTGTTGAAGATGCTAAAAGTTATTAATAGAGAAGAACACAGGCTAGGATAGGCTGCAGCAGGTTACTTTTGCGTTAGTCTGCAGGGAAAGGCAAAATTCCATTCCCTCCTCTCCTCTCTACTCTGCTCAACTAAGAGCCTTTCTGCACCACACTGTTAAAATGCTCTTATTCCACTTTTAACATCAGGTGGAATTCTGAGGTTTGTAGTTTACTGAGGCTAAAAAGCTTTCTGGCTGAGAATTCTAAATGCGTCTCCCTAAATGGCAAACTCCAGCATTCAATAGGATGTTGAAATTAGAATAATAGCACTATAACAGTGTAGTGTGGAAAAGCTCTATGTCTGCAGCAACCAAAGTAAGCCAAGGGCAAAGGGGGAAAGTGAGAGGAGAAGAAACTGGGACATTTCAATGGCAGCTGAAAAAGTTGGACAACAGAGGATTACTTCAAATTTTTCCTTGCCAAATTGAGACAGCTAGAGGATAAATTATGCTAGATTATATATGCAGGGTATAGAGCAATTTGCCTAGTGAAAGCAACCTCATTTTATACAACAGTGGTGTTCCTATGTGTGCACAGAAGAAATAAGAATAGTACAATTTATGATAGCACTTTCTATTGCTTAATGCTTTTTCTTTGTAGAGAAAGGGCAGACATTTATTTTCTTTAAGACTGTACCTTTTAAATATTTGTTATAAAGGCAGATTTAAATTCTTTTAACTCTGCTGTTAACTACTGTTTTAGTCTGAACTTTTATATACTCTTTAAACTATTTTTTGGGAGCTGCCTTGCGTCCCAGTCTGTGGGGGGGAAAGCAGGATATGAATAAAGTGGTGGATGGATGGGTGTAGAGCCACTGGATCAAACTGCTCTGTGAGGAAAGGAAGCAAGACTATCTCATCTGGGGATAGTCTTATCTGCAGTGACAGGAGTGAAGACAAGCTGGGGGTTTCCAACAGGGCCTCAGCTGATAAAACTAGTCACTTGTGACTGCATTACAGCCGTTGCAACGAGGCCATATTACCAGGCTACGAATGTTGAAGGACAGGCAGACTGTTTTCAGCATAGCTGGTCATTAAGGATTTAGCAACATTAAGAAATGATCCCTGAATCTTCTTGTTCTCCTTTCCTCTCATCATCCACTTTTCCCTTCTGGGTCACATCAACCTGAGAGCAAGGACTAAGGTTGTTTTATTATTCTGTAGGCTGCTCTTTGAGCTTTTTCACCTAAATAACATAGGATAGAAATGTTAAATAGACAAGAAATATGTGAATAAAATCATGTGGTAGATTTTTGGGGGTGTACTCTTTTACTTCAGATTGTTAGTGATAACAAAAAACTGCCAAGTTATCATCCATTTCAATTTCAAATGTCAATTTCCTTTAATTTTAATTTTCTGTAAATCCTTCTGGGGATCTATTCTATGCCATAGTATAAAAGAAATCAACCAACATTAATTCCCAAAAGTAACAATAATTTATTATATAATATCCACCTACATCAGACAAGAAGCCATACCTTCCTTTTTATATTGCAAACGATAAGTGATTTGACAAGAATGGGCCCAGTTGATGGGTCGATGCATTGCTTTTTTCCTATGCTCTTTTAACTTATTAATGATTCACATAAAGAATATAATTTTTTTAAAAAAGAAAAAAAATTAAAACTTACGTTCACAAAACTCTTCTATGGGAGTCCACTGTGAATCTGAAAGGCATGTTATAACATCTAGTTTCCTATGAACGTTATAAAAACCATCCAGACATTTATAAGTTACTGATTGATTTGGATGGAAGCTTCCCCATCAACTTTCCCCAAAGGAATGGCATTGCTCAGTTTTGGTGGAGGTCCACAGTCACCTACAATGAGAAGAAAATATCTGATTCAGTACATAAACTGTACAGTGAACTTTGCTCTTAGTTTCTTTCTCATGGGAATGTCTAGTTAGGAGCCCAAGGAAACTCCAGATCATTCAAACAGGAAGGAACTCTTCAAGTATGTTCTGAATATGATTACTTCTCAGTACCATCCCAGTTGCCCTTCTCTGCACCTGATCCAAGTAGACTATATCCTTCTGGGAGTATGTTCTGAATATGATTACTTCTCAGTACCATCCCAGTTGCCCTTCTCTGAACCTGATCCAAGTAGACTATATCTTTCTGGGAGTATGTTCTGAATATGATCACTTCTCAGTACCATCCCAGTTGCCCTTCTCTGAACCTGATCCAAGTAGACTATATCCTTCTGGGAGTATGTTCTGAATATGATTACTTCTCAGTACCATCCCAGTTGCCCTTCTCTGAACCTGATCCAAGTAGACTGTATCCTTCTGGGAGGCACCCAGAACTGAATGTAGTTCTCCAGAAGAGGCCTGACCAGGGCAAAATATAGTGTGACTGTTTCTTCCCTTAACTTGGAAAGGATGAGCCTTTTCACACTACACTGTTGTAGTATTATTATTGAACTTTCAACATCCTGTGGAATCCTGGGCTTTCCAGTTTAGGGAGGGGTATTTAGAATTCTCAGCCAGAGAGCTCTTTGGCCTCAATAAGCTACAAATCTCAGAATCCCACTGGATGTTGAAAATGGAATATAGCTCTATAACAGCGTAGTGTGGAAAGGCCCGATGTTTCTACTCACCTAGGCTAAAATAGTATTCCCTTTCTTTCCTGCAGCATGGCGCTATTGTCTCATGAGGGTGAGGATGATCTGGCTTGTTGACCAGGCTAAGAACCAGGCAGAATTTCTGCAGAGTGACAGCATCCATTCCAGCACTACATAAGAGATCCTCAACCCATCACCAATCGCCTGTAATTATCACCACTGAATACTCTTCCATTCAAATGGGTTCTCGCTATCTCTTCATTCCCCATGGCCAGCATGATAATATACCTGAATCTCCAAGACTGCCTTCCCTGCACCTGAGGGGTGTGTGTGTGTGTGCGTGTGCGTGCATACAGTGCATCATGAGAAGGCAAATCCGTTAAGTGTCAAAGGTGCCGCCCATCTCCCTCATTTCTCTGCCTGAGGATAACATCGCTCTCCCTTGACAAACACCTCCCTAGAGTTGTGCGTCCGTGTCTTCAGGTCGCCCTGAATATGAATTTCCCACGGTTTTCTTAGGTAAAGAATATTGCTTGCTTACTTACCCTGAATTCCGGGAAGTTGTGAAAAAACCAGCAAGAGGGTCAGATCGCAGAGGGGGGAAAAAGACCCGAACATGGCGCGTCGGTGCCCTCCCCACTCCGCTTTCCAAGCGATTAACGCTCCCCCCAAAAAGGGAGGAAAAAGGTCGAACAGGAGAGGGAGCCGGTGGAGGCGAGGCGGGTGACGCCTTGGGTTTCCTTTCGGGAAAGCGCAGGAAATCGTTACGGGAAAGTCAGACGCACGGGGCAGGGGGCTGCTTTCTCATCTGTTTTCTAGTCCCAGTCTCCCCGCCCTTCCTCAAGTCTGATGGTTTTAGTTCCCTCCTTTCTAGGCTCGATACGAAGGGTGGTGTTTCCTTCTTTTCGGGAATCCGAAAGTGTCGCTTTTCAGCCGCCCCCGGCGCATAGCCGAGCTCAATATTTCAGCTACGCCCAATTGCCTCATTTTCGGCTGGTCTCTAAAGCAGAGGCGAGGAGGCGATTAGCCCTCACTGGAGGCGCAGCCCGGCCACGGGCCATTTCCGCACTAGCCTGTTGTAGCGCGATGATTCCACTTTCAACATCCTCTGGAATCCTGGGGTTTGCAGTTTCGGGAGGGGCCGGCCGGCCCCTCCCGAAACTGCAAACCCCAGGATTCCAGAGGATGTTGAAAGTGGAATCATCGCGCTATAACAGGCTAGTGCGGAAATGGCCACGGTCTCAGGCAGCACCTTCTGGTCTCAAGAAAGGACAGCAACCTGTTACGATTTGAATTCATCATTACTGGATGCTTTACTGCGAGGTTAGACCTCATCTGGAATACTGTGTCCGGTTCTGGGCACCTCATTGCAAAAAAAGTATTGACAAGCTGGAGCGTGTCCAGAGAAGGGCGACCCAAACTGTGGAGGGTCTGGAAGCCATGAAGCCCTATGAGGAGCAGCTTAGGGAGCTGGGCACCTTTAGTCTGCAGAAGAGAAGATTAAGAGGGGACAGGGCAGCCCTATTCAAATATTGGAAGGGACATCATGGCGAGGAGGGAGCAGGCTTGTTTTCCACTGTTCCAGAGACTAGGACAAGGAGCAATGGATTCAAGCTGCAGGAAGGAAAAGAGATTCCACCTAAACCCCAGTCAGAGCTGTCTGGCAGTGGAATATGCTGCCTTGGCATGGGGTGGAGTCTCCTTCCTTGGAGGTTTTTAAGCAGAGGCTGGATGGCCATCTGTTGCGAGTGCTTTGATGGGGGTTCCTGCATGGCAGGGGGTTGGACTGGATGGCCCCTGTGGTCTCTTCTAACTCTATGATTCTGGGTGCTTGTGCAACTGTTTCATGTACCAAAAGAACTTGGCCGGTGTTGGATATTATATGGCCCATGACTTAGGTAGATAGCACCATTTGCGACTGTCCTTCAGGTAGCCAAATCTCTTGGGCTGCCTCAAGGGACTTGGAAGCGTCTCAGTTCCGCCACAGTTGGTACCCATCTCATGTTGCTTTGCCTGTTAAGATTATTGCTTGTAATCTGTGTAACATGCTAGCATTGGATAAAATTTATTGGATGATTGAATAAAATTTATATTTAAGTTATCTGAAGGGCTGAGGAAGCAATGAAGCATTTCAAACACCTGGTTTCAAAACATTTGCAAGCTTGAGCTGGGCCATGGGATCCCCTGTTTTCTGGTGGATCAGAGCAAAGCAAGGACATATGGATGTTGAAAGAGGGCTCCTCAGAGGGGCATGGGCCTTGAAAAGTGTGGTAGGTGAAATGGGAAAGTCAGAGACATTCTGGTGATTCAGGGCAGAACCTTGCAGACCGTTAATAGGGTTTTTAAAAAATATTTTATGTATTTAAATGCTGCATTTCTATTCTATCTTTTCTCCGGGGAGCTAAAGTCCTCTTTTATTTTATCCTCATGACTACCCTGTTGGCTAGAAAAATGGTGAAAAATGGTCACCCACAGGCTTCATGGTTAAGTAAGGATTTGAACCAGTGTCTTCCTTGTCCCTGTCCAGCATTCCGCTCACCACACGACACTGGTCACATTCTGTCATCAGCCTGTGGAGTTAAATCAGATTCTTGAGCATAGTGGCTTTTGAGACAAAACATGCAGACAAGTGCTAAATAAGATCCCTGTATGCATACAGTCCTGTGTGTTTTCTTCAAAGGAGTGGAAGGTTTATTGTGAAAAGTCACAGTAGATTTAACTATTGTACTTCTCATCTTTTAATAAAACACAAATCATTGATTTAGAAGTGATTGTCTCAAGAGAGTTGCTATTTTCCATTTCCTCTTTTTAGTGGAATTATGGTATAAAGCCTTTTGGTTTTATAAAGTTATTTTGAAATGCTTTATTGTCATTTTTTTCATAGTCAAGGATTTCTCTGGATTTCTTTTTTCCAGATTGTCTCAAAATGCATATATTTTCCTGTTTGCACATATCCTGCCTTTTCCACAGCCCAGAGACTCATTGTAGTTTACAAAAATGCAAGCAGATACACATAAAATTTTGCTTAACTAAAACTATACAAAAATCAAAATATAAGAGCAATCCTGTATATACATGGGGCATATAGCAACAGGCATTTGTAGGGACTTCTGAGTCACCTTGTGAAGTCTTTGCAGTTGATGTCCATGAAACACATCCAGCTACAGGAAAATAACTGGACACATCTCCACTGATCCCTTTGTTCTCCAGGGACATGAAATAGATGTATTAACAGGGGCTGTGTCACGTAAAAGACAGGTTGGGGGGCGGGCAGGGTTTAGCTCATTGCATGGTCAGTAAAGAATTCTGACTTTGTGGTGACCAAAAAAGTAAGCTGGCAATGGCATAGCTCACCAATAGAATTCTGGCTGTGAGCAAAAGACCAATAGACTTAAAAGCAATTTTAAAGCATACCCATTAAAAAGCAATAAATACAGACAATCCAGTACATTATTAAAATCCCTTTCTCTCTAAAGCAGTCTCTCCCCTAAGACCTGTTGCCAGAAAGCCTGCATAGAAGGGGACTAGTCTAGTCTCCCTATGAAGAGAATTCCAGAGTCTGAGAACAACCACCAAGAAGGCCTTTTCCTGGGTTCCCAATAGATGTATTGGGAGGGGGCAGGGATAGAGATAAGAGTTTCCTCCAAGGATCTCAGAAACCAGGAAAGATGATGATGATGATGATGATAATTATAATTAAATCATCATCATCATTATCATCACCATCCACCTCTCCCCAAGGCTTGAGGCAGGGTACAACACAGTTACAATTAAAAACAAATTATGGCTACAATATACTAAAAACACAAGACCATTTAAAATAACAAATATATCATAATTAGAATATATCATAATTAAAGTTCAATTAAAAGTAATATAGTATAATAGGGTCCTTCAGATAACTTGGAGCTGAGCTATACAGGTCATATAGGTTTTATAAGTCATAATGGGCACTTTGAATTATCCCACCATAAGAATTGTGAGATATGTGGCCTTAGAGTGAAAAGCTGATACAGACCACACACAGTTCTGTTAATTTAGAGCTCTGTTCCAGATGTCCCTGCTGCCACAGTGTGGGTGACAGCGTAAGAGGATATTGGGGACAAGGCAGAGGCTGGGAGAGTAAATGCAGACCCAGCTATCTAGCACATTTCTAGTAAGTTCATAAAGTTCTAGAACCAGATCCCGAACTGTAAACAAGAATACTTCAGTGGATGCAGCCGACAGCAGGGTGGGTAATGGGAAAAAAAAAATACAGCATACTCATCCTATGACTCAGCTGACTTATACTACATAATACAGGAAAGAATACTTTTGCTGCTGTCATACTGTGTAAATAACCCCACCCATGGACTGGAGAGGATTGTTGTGAAATAATTAGAAAATGACTGTATGCTGTGCAGAATTTGTATACCTTTACCCTAAACAGTATGCGTATGTGCATGTAAGGCATTGCAAGTAAACATGCAGCAGAAAAAAGGAAGTTAGACTCCATGTGCTTATTGCCTTTAAAAAGGCTTTCTAAAAGAATAAACCTGGACTGTCTATAAGCACATGGAAGCATGTGTAGTTTAACACACGTGCTTTCTAGTACTTATTCCTGCCGCAAGTAAATATGTACCCTTTGTCCTACCTTGTGTACATTTCCAAAAAATTAAATTCCACATTAATTTAATATTGTCCCAGATTAGAAATTGGTGGAGCAGTGTTCAGCCTGAGGGTTCATATTTTGATCTATCTATTTTCTATATCATAGAAAAAGGTAGCATTCTAGAAGGAAACATATTTAGCATTAGTTGATAAACCACCTTTCAGTTTCATTAAAGTAACAATTCAGTTGTGATTTATCCTCTTCGTTTCTGTGAGATATATCACTTGCATTCACTAAAATGCCACCACAAAGCCTTGAATGTAAGCTCAATTTGAAAGAGAGAGAAAAGAAGAGAGAAGAATCTGGATTTTGGTGAAATAGTTGGCAAAATTGTGCAGCATAATTCCATCTGCTTTGTTAATCAGTGACTTGGTGGGCAAATTTGCATGTCATGTATGTTAAAGTGTGTGTTAGCAATGTTTTCTTTCTTAAGCCATAGGTAGCTTGACAAACAACAAAGACATGGGCTTACCTTACCCATATCTCATTTATTTTCCTACTTCCCTTAAGGTCAGCTTCCTTCTGGTATCCTTCCTGGTGCTGGAGGGTTGGTTTGGCTTCATCTCATTCCCAGTTTGTCTGGTGCTGGGCTGTTTCACAAACAGGACATGGAGCTCTATTTGGGTCTCACAGTCCTGCAGGTGGCTTGAGAAAAGCACCCCTGTCCCAAAACAGAGCACAAGGACCCTTGCTTTAAGGACCCTTGTTTTTATTCCTTCTGCATCAAGGCGGCATGGCAGAGAGTGTCTCTTAGTTTTATAATCTCTACAGCAGTATTTCTCAAACATTAGTGCTCCACATTTTTTTGAACTTCAAGTCCCAGAAGCCGCACTCTGCTTAGTTAAGAGGTCAGGGATTCTGGAAACTGAAGTACGAAACCAGTTGAAGGACCAAAGTTTGAGAACCACTGTCCTAGCATAATCTGGTGCATACCCACTATAATGGAGCTTTTGATTTACTGGGACCCTGATATAAGGGGCTCTTCCTGCTCCCCATTGTGAGGCTGGTATTCTTTACTTATTTTCCTCCCACTCGTACTGCAGTTTCACCTTCCACTCCTACAGAAAATAATACTACTCTCTCTACTGAACAAAATTAACACAAACAAACTAATTGACACTGATAGAATTTTTGAAGTCCAAAGCAACTTCTGTATCATAACACTGTTCTTGCTAAGGCATTTCTCTGAATCTAGAACAAAATACCTTAAGGAAGTAATGCCCTCTCTTCTTCTTCTAATAATAATAATAATAATAATAATAATAATAATAATAATAATAATAATAATAAAATTTATTTCTATCCCGCCTCTCCCAATGGATCGAGGCGGCATTACAAAAATATATAAAAACATTAAAACATTAAAACGCTCCCTATCCTCCCCACCCTCCAACCCTTCTATCTAAACCTAGGGTGTGACTTGAGCTCAAGTGAAACACAAGTTTTGCAGGAAATACTCATAAAACAATAGTTTTATGTTGAAGATGGATTAGAGAAAGCATCAATGGAAAAGGTGCACACTCCTTTGGGGACTTTTATTTTTTCAGGCTGCTCTTACTAGTCACCTGTGCTTCAGAAGAAACAAGCTAGAAATAAACCACAATTCTTGGTTTGGACATCATGGGGAGCCATGGTACAAACAACCCATATATTAAACAAGCAGAGTTTATAAAGCCAATGAACATTTCAACCATGAGGTTCAGGTTTTGATTGGGAGCTGCTTAATAAGGCATGATTTGTTAGGAGAGATGGAGTTACATATAATAAATGAGACTTCAACAAACCATTTCATGGCTTATTATGAGATGGGAATGTAGTCCAAGTGTTACCTAGTTTCTGCTGTTGATGTAGTTGTCTCCTATAATCCCCCCTTTTCTCTACTTTCTCTTTACTTTTTTCTACACAATGTTTTATCCTATTTCTTACTTTCCTTGGCTGGTGATTCCTGTGGCCTAAAATGCCACATTTTGTCGCTTTCCTCTGACTAACTGGCTGAAGTTGTCAAAAAGGGTGTGTAGTACGCTACGTCATTTCTATTGTCATTTGATTTCTTACCTTTCTTTTAAACTGATACATAACTTCTCTACCTGCTGTAATCTTAGATCATTTCTTTGATCTAAATTATACCATATTTCTCTCCACAAAAAAGGAAATTGTTAAAAGTGACTTTAAATATTTGCAAATATTTTAGAAGGCATTTTAAAAATTGTTTTGCATAGTTACGAACTCTAAGGAGGTCAATAGGTAAAATAGTAGACTGTTCAGCATAATCCTCTGTAACTTTAGTTAGAAATAAAACCATACACTACAGTCAGCCCTCCACATTTGTGGGTTTCACTTTTGTGGATTTGATTATTCACAGATTATTTGCTGTCATCTCTACTGCCTCCAAAGGCCATTTTTAATAGGGACTGCAAGCCTCCTGAGACTGAGGAACTGTGAGCAAGGCTTGTTCGTCCTTATTTAAAATGGTGTGGGGCATCAGTGGAGGTGGCACTAAGCCCGACTAGCCATCCACTTCTGCCTTGTAAAAGAACCCTGATGGCTCCGAGGAATCCATGATGGGTTGAATATGGTGATCAGACTTTTTTGTGTGTTAAATATGGTTTGGGAGGAGCTAGAGTTATTTATGGTTTTTTCACATTCACAGGGTTCCTATGCCCCTAACCCTAGTGAATGTGGAGGGATGACTATACAATTTTCTCTAGTGTTCTTCTAGTTGTTGCTGCTACCGTGTGCCTTCAGGTTCAGAGAATGTGAGTTGCCCAGGGTCACCCAGTGGGTTTCAATAGGTGAACAGGGATTTGAACCCTGGTCTCCCAGAGCCCTAGGCCATTTCTGCACTAGCCTGTTATAGTGCTATTATTCCACTTTCAACATCCTATTGAATCCTGGGGTTTACAGTTTAGGGAGGGGAGCCCCTCCCTAAACTGCAAACTCCGGGATTCCGTAGGATGTTGAAAGTGGAATAACAGCACTAATAACAGGCTAGTGCGGAAATGGACCTAATTCAACATTCAAGCCACTACTCCACTCTGGCTCTATTCTTCAGTGTACTCAAGTGGGAAAGGAATGTATTTCTTCTGAAAGCTATAACTAATTTCTGTTGATGGGGCTGTAACTAAGGACTTTTAAAATGTAGTTTCTAAGCTCTGAGCATTCAGGCTCCACCCTAACCTCAAATATGTCTTGTGATAATGGCAGAATGCTTGTTCCAAGTATTGAGAAACAGACTCCTTATCTTTGTTCAAAACTCCCTAGATAACCATAGATTTTTCTTGTGAGAAGGTTATTTAATAGGAGAGCACCAGTCCAGATGGCAAATAAAAAAGGGTGTATGTGGAGGAGAAGACCTGAAAGTACCAGTAGAGAGCTTGGGATTTCTAGACTGTGTTCTTCCAAGGTACAGGAGAGAGGAGTTTGCCTTGCTACCTTGTCTGATACTGGAACCCTGTTACTGGGAATGAGTAAACAGAAGTGTGCTGAGAATAGCCTGGACCCATGGCTTTTCTGGCCTCTAGATGTATTCAGACTGGCTAATAAAGGGGTAAAAGCTGGAGCTCCAAAAATTACAGGTGAAAGGGCACTGGCACTGATGCTCTCCTCCTTTCTCCACTCCTGCTTTCTAAAAGGCAAGTGCACTGTATATTTTCTGTTTCTTCCCCCTTTTTTAACAGGTCAGGTCAGGCATGCTAGAAAATAAACCGCAGCCTGGTACAGTACTTTCATTTTCTCAGGTGGTTACTTGGCCCATATCAGGATGCACAGCCTCCTGTCATACTATATCTACTGGACATGTATCAGAAGTTATAGGGTAGCCAATACAGTCCTCCCTCCACATTCGCTAGGGTTAGAGGCACAGGACCCCTGTGAAAGTGAAAAAACCATGAATAACTCTAAGCCTTCCCAAACCATATTTAACACACACAAAAAAGGATGATCATCATATTCAACCCACCGTGGATTCCTTTGAGGCATCAGAGTTCCTTCACAAGGCAGAAATGGGTAGCTGATTGGGCTTACTGCCACCTCCACTGCTGCCCCACACCATTTTTAATAAGGACTTACGAGCCTCGTTTGCAGTTTCCCAGTCTCACGAGGCTTGCAGTCTCTATTAAAAATGGCATAGAGAGGCAGCATAGCTGGCAGCAAATAGTCTGTGAATAGTCAAATCTGCAAAAGTGAAACCCGCAAATGTGGAGTGCTGACTGTATAGGAAAATACTAAGATGGTCAGAGTGCTACAAAGTGTTGAGTGTTAATTGTTGATTGCAACAATGTATCTGTTTGAAGGATGCTTGTGTATTCCAGTGTATCAAATGGCTAATTTCTTTATTGGTCCTTGCTACAATATATCTGCTGAAGGGGAAGATCAGAGGGGATGAAAATGAAAGTACCAGGACGTGATTTGAGAAATCTAAAGACAAGGGACTTTCTGCCCAAGGATAAAAAAGTGGATAAACACCTGTAAGGCTGGGAAATGTCAAAAGATGTTGGGTGATTTAAATTTATGATTCCTCTCCAATCACAGCTTTGTGTGGCTAAATTTGTATGGAAAGATATAAAACCTGTAAACTTCATGTATGTTTCAGTCTCAGGAACGTCAGAAGAAGCGTGCTGTGTTGCTTGCTTTGCTATAAGTAAACACTATCTCAGAGTGCAGTTTGTGGATTGCAGATTATCCAGGGCATGACAACCCAAAATGGTCTAGAGACGTGTTAAGAGAGTCAACATGCTGGATATAACTGCAGGAAGCAAACGGGCTAGGAGAGTGCCACCCATGAGGGTGCACATGTCCTGGAACATTTCCGCATGACACTCACCTCCTATGGAATCCTGGGGTTTGCAGTTCCAGTTTCTGGTGATTATACTGATATACTCTGCTTTTGAGGCAAGGTTAGCTCCAAGAGCAAGTTGCAATTAAACGGAAAGATAAGTGCAGGCTTTTACAGCAGTTTTCCACTATAGTCTTAAACTGCTGAAGCCATAATCCAGATTCCAGGCTTTGCCAGAGAACTTTAAAATTATTGACTTTTTTTTTTAAAAAAATCCTGATTGCTTGGTATTTTGATTCTTTCTCTCCAGAAACCCTTCATTTCTTTAAAAAAAAAACAACAATTTCCATTATAAAAACAAGTACTAAAGATGCAGGAGCCCTGTCCTTTGTTTTAACTGGCAACTCTAATTAACACTAATAGTACATTGGAATTTGTTATTCAAAATGAATTCTGTAGGCCATATTGCTTCTGTGTACATCACATCTCCAAAAACAGGGACGGTCATGATTAATCGTGTGTTGTCCCACTTTTTTCAGCTGCTTTTAAAATGTCCCAGTTTCTTCCTTTACTTTTCCTCTTCATTCTCAGCTTACTTCAATTGCTCAGCTTACTTCAAGTGCAAACGTAATAACTCAGAATGGATGAAAGGAGAGGTGCAGTCTTGCTCTTCCTGGGAGAGTCAGCCAAAAGCAAACTTCTGCTTTTGTATTGTGTATTTTTCCTCATTAATAACCTTTGCCTTCTTGACCACACTTCAATGTTGCTTGGCCAGATGTGTCCCAGCTTTTATCTATGAAATGTTGTAAGGTGTGGAATGGCAATGTATTCTTCCATCCCTGTTACTTCAACCTCCCTGCTTCTAGAACAAGACACTTCAGTAATCTGTTACAGAAAGCTTCAGGTGGATTCATGATGTACAGTTGGCCCTCCACATGTGCTAGGGTTAGAGACACAGGACCCTCAAAAAAGTGGAAAAATCACAAATATCAAAATGCATGTGTGTGTCTGTGGGAAGGGAGCCAAGGCATGGTGGGGAGTATGGGCGCCCAGGTCAGGAAAAGGAGAGGGACGAGAGGTCAGCATGGTGACCCTATACTTCTCCTCTCTTGTCGATCTCCTTGCTTGAGTGTAGGGAAAGAACTATGAGAGGGTTGGGAGTGCCAAGAAATCAGTCTGTGAGCCATACTTAGCTGGTTAGGCAGTGGCTGGTGGAGGAGGAGGAGGACCAGAGGTGGGTTTTTAAAAGGTTGCACAACCTGATTGGAGCTTCTGAGAGTGAAGGTTCCCTGGAAATGAAGTGCCTGAAGTGGGGGGGGGCAGAGGTTGAAGAAACTTGCAGATAATCAAATCCATGAAAGTCAAATCTGCAAATGTGGAGGGCTGACTGCATTAATACTTCTGTAGTTATTAAACAGCAGACTGGCACTCAGTTCCTAAACACAATGTGTGAAGCAACCATACTGTGCCACAAGATGGAGGAGGAAGGAGGCAGATGCAACTTGCACTAAGTTCTGATGAGATCATGGTTTGTCTAGAATCAAAATGCACTGCTCATAAGCCACTAAGTGTAGCCAGGAAACTGACTGCATACAAGAACTTAATAATCGAAGCAATATAAAAGAAGGCACTATTTCTGAGCATGGACAAAACACTTTCCCCTTATCGCTGAGTAAGCCTCAACCAGGTCCCAAACAATAATTGAGCTGCCAGATGGTGCTCTTAGTATACAGAAAAGCATTCCAGCACCTCTCATTTTAGACAATTGATACTAGCAAGTTTTCAAGAATGCTTACTGTTCACCCTGTACTCTAGATACAAAAACTAGCAACAGCAAGTGGCAGCAAGGAAGAAGTACCATTAAGATAATAGAAGGAAATTCTCAAACATTTAAAAAAGGCACCCAGAGGAATGGCTGAAAGAGAGTGACAGTGCATTTACTTCCTCTCCACAAAGACAGATAAATAGAATGAGGTGGGACACATCTGACAGATAAGAAGTGTCCCCACTTTCCCAGTCAATGGAGTTAACCTTTAGTTTCCACCACTTTTCATCTGTTGTCTCACCTTTAAACCAGTTCTGGGGGGTGGATGTGTGTATTGAAAGGACCATTCAACTATGAGTGCTTTACTGTCACAATAAAATCAGCAATTATAAAACTGTAAAAGAGGAACTGAAATATAAATGAGAACCCATTGAAGGAATACAGCCTAGAGAAAATTTTTCTCAGGAGGAGATCTAAAAACTTCCTTTGAAGCCTGGAATCAAATTCTTTAAGATGATGAATCCATTATGGCTGCCAGAGCCCTGCAAGTAAATGGAAGCAGAGGTGGGCAATCATACTCTGTTTCTGCACAGTGTAGTCACTGTGTAGCTGTGATGGCTTGAGGAGGCATGCATCCCGCACAATGTTGTTGCTATTAAGTTGATGTTAAGTTACTGGTGTGCCTTTGCATGTTGTTGAAGCATCGTATTTGAGCAACGGAAAAAATGCGTTTTCACTCCCTGAGACCGCTTCTACTATGTTTCTACAACTACTTGCAGAACCGTTGAAGTGCGTTCTTGCAGGAATGGGTGGGTTCAGGGCAGGCCCAGCTCGGCACATGTGACATCACGTCTGCATAGGGATGTCCATCCCAAGATTTTTTTAAAAAAGGGGATCCAATGAAATGGGCTGGGGAGGGCCATAGGCAGAGCAGGGGAGTGGTGATGAATGCTGTAGTGCGGAATGAGAAAGTGGTCTTTGCCGCCTCAAATGGAGGGTGGTGGGGAATGGCATGTCGCAGAAACGCAGCCATAAACTCCATTCCTATGACGCCATGAGGCATTTCTGCCATCTTGTGTGGAAAGGGCCATAGCCTTCCAGAAGGTTTATGGCTAACAATGGCTATCACCCCTAGCCAGCATAGCCAAAGGTGGAAGATTCATGCACTCCAATAATATCTGGAAACCGTATCTATCGTTGAGTGAAAGTCCTGATATATTGAAGGACAATGCAGTGTTTTATAAAGTTTCATCTGCCCAATGGGCTACCTATTTCAAGCCTCTGGAATCTTAATATATGAAGCTGAGAGAGATCTTTTTACCTCTAAGGTTAAAAATTAATACTTTCTAACAAATCTGTTGTTCCTGGAGGCATCCAGAAGGAGCAGTTGACCTTTCTGGAGTGTTTTTCGCCCAGAAGAAAACTGTAGTGTATGGGGAAAGCAGGATGAGAGTTGGGAGACCATGAAAAAGTGATTAGGAGTGACTTGACTTTACCTCCTCATATAAAATAAAAGAAAAATGTTACATGAGGCCACGAGGTGGTGCTGTTGTGTGACAGAAAGTTGAAAAAGAGCTCTAAGGAGGTATCATGGTAATATGTGTGTGAGAGCTGGTGTACTGATTTGAGTGTTGGACCACACCCTGAAGACCAGGGTTTGACTCCCTGCTCGGCCGTGGAAACCCACTGGGTGACCTTTAGCACATCACATACTCTCAGCCCCAGAAAGCCCCATGATAGGTTCATCTTAGGGTCACCATAAGTAGGAAACAACTTGAAAGCACACAACAACAACAATAACAACTATTAAAGCAGTAACAGAAGTCTAATGCATATCTACTTAGAAGAAAGTCTTCTCCAGCTGAATGGGAGTTCATGTAAATACAAGGAGGTTTGCCACCTGTTTACTTGGGATTCCCTTCCAGTAAGGACTGTGACCTTGTGATAGCTTACTCTGAATTCTCTCCCCATCCCAAGTGTGTTCAGTGGTAGAACTGCAGTTTACATTCTGATCTGCACATCCCATTGTTTTCTGTGAGCTCCCTGCAGCAGATGATACTTGAAAATCCTTTGTCTCCTCCCACCCCATTCTTCTGAGAACAAGAGCTAGATCCACTCTGAACTGATTTTATGAAATGTTGAGCACTCTTCATTTGGACTGAACATGGCCAGGGAATGGGATTCACACCCTTCTGTAAATGTATGCTGCGCAACAAAACACTGCCCATATAAGATTCAGTTCAGTAAATAGTAGTAGGAAAGTAATAGAAGGACAAGAAAATTACACCAATGGAATGCTTTATTATTTTCAAGTAATCACAAGCATTTATGAAAATATCTAAGAAGATGAGATTTGCAAAGCCACATTGTACCTCTTCAACTTGGAAATCAACACATGAGAAATTCTGCTTTGCGCTGAACATTCTTTCAAAGACAGGATTATTCTGAAAGATTACATGCAGTCTGTAAACACTTCACCCGAGGCTATCATTTTAATTGTATTGTATGCATGCACAAAGGTACAGATCTTTTTCAGAGTACAAACTTAGTTTGGCATATTTCACTCACAAAAACAGGCATGCTTTTACTTGCTGAAGTGTGAAACAGTGCAACTAGTGCTAAGTAATAGCTCATTTTAATATTGCATTTAAAATAGATCTATTGCTGTCTGCAGAGATTCCAGTAATAAACAGAAAAGACAATCACTAGTCCAGTACTGGCAAAGCAATAGTAGAATGGCTGAGTGATTTTGCCTGGACTCTGATAACAATTCCCAACTTCTCTTGTCCCTAAGAGCTTGTCTTGTCGTTCTCAAAATTGTAATCTCTGTTACCCTCATTTTCCTTTGGAAACAACCATATTTGTAGCACATCAAATGGCATAACTTAAGGAAAATGAAGTCATTGCTATGGAACAAAATTGTTTCTGGGTTGAAAAATAAATAAATAAATAATCTGGTTTCATCAGGTATCAATCTCTCTTTCACACAGTTCATCATCATCATCATCATCATCATGAATCATCATCATCATCATCATCATCATCATCAATTTATATAGAGCCATCTATGTACATAGTGCTTTACAAGTAGAACAGCTAAAATCAGTGGGTCCTGCCAAAGGCATACAATCTAAAATATATGTATACACACAAACACAACAGGAAGGAAGGAATAATCACTTCGGTTTGATAGCTTCCAAGGAAAAACCTTAATTATATGGTTGTTTTATGTCCCTTTGCAGTTGATGGATGTGTGTCAGATGAAATTCAGTATTTCAGTTATAATTCTGAATTTGGATTGTGCTCCTAGTCCATGGAATTAAGAAAGCCCAAACTGAAAGCTTATTAGTAAGCCAAACTGCATTTAACTTGTACCTGTAATACCACAGTGAGAAATGTTACAGGAGACACTGGGGTACTTTGAAGGTTTTCAAAACACCCCTGCTGAATCAGGACACACTGTTTTCAAATAAATGAAACACAAAAGGTAAACTTTTAGAGCAGTTCCAGACAGAGAATTTATCACATTGCTGTTATGCTTAATTCACTGAATTTTACAGAAATTTCAGAGGAAGATGTCCTCTGTTTGTAAGTCATTCTTCTTTTTCCACTGGTTCTTTTGTCTGTTTTCTTACAATGGAAAGCTCATTAAGGAAAAAAAGACAGAATAGTCATAGTGATTGGTGGGTTGAACTAGTCCTCTTGATGTGTCCTCTATCTATTGAGTCATTATAAGACATTTTAATCTATGTATCTATCTATCTATCCATCTATCTTTAGATATATAGATACACAGATACATGGATACACTTATACACATATTTACTCTTCAGGCACTGGGCAAAGAACTATAATCAACATAGTACTGGCTTAAAATATTAACAATTAATGAATTTACTTATAAAAATACATTGCATTCTGTATTTAAGGCAACAAGACATCACTCACAATGGCACTAGATTTAGAAATACAAAACAAGTCATTCAGACATCCCTGACTAGAAAGCACCTTAAGCTGTCATTGACTTTTGGTGAGACATTGGGTCTACCAGTATAACCACATTAGACTCAGAACCCATTAGTGGCATTTAAAAGATGCATTACAGAAGTGGTTGTTGTCAATCAAATAGACAGCACTACTCACAGATAAACAATCACATTCATATGTCATCACATAAAAAATATTTCTCGTTTGATGAAAGCAGGAGCTCACCATGAGAAATATTAATTCATAAAATTGTGCAAAAGATAAGAGCGGCAAATTGTGCGTAGATGCAATGTGTGCTATTTTAATCATACAGAAACACATACATCCTAACTTTTATGCAGGAATTGTATGTTATAACTTCAGAGTGGAATGTGCTATCAGAATCCCTCCCACATAGGTTAGTCTCAATTATTTTTTTTCTTAATAAAGGGTAAAATAATGGTACTAAGACTGAAATACAATGCAGATTTACCTTTGTAGGGGACGTACATTCATAGATTCATGGATAGATCTGACTGAATAATTTTTTAATGGGTTCATTCAGCAAAAAATCAGAATAATTAAATTAATTCAAGGCATGTGACTGTTTAAATCCATTGCATATGAATGTATGTTATGTTGCTGTACAACATTCAGGAACAAAAAAGGCACCCAGTGACCTCTGAACTACATCTGAACCATTTCATACCAAAACACAGGAAAATTCTAGAGATCAACATACATAGGAGGCTGGATATATATCCTAAAAATAATTTACAGCTCAATATTATAATAATTGTATCCCAAACAAACACAAGAACCTACAGCCTAACTAGATTTATTAAAAGGAAAAATCCTAAACATGCAGCAAATGTATCTTAATTTGATTATCCAGGGACCTCTCCACTCCCCCCGCCCGGTTTGGTTTTGTGTAAAATTCTGACATAGATAGACACCTATTTTTAAAATCTGGGTATAAAAAACATGCAATGTGTTTATTATGGGTTTGGGATGCTGATATAGGTTTATTATACAAGCCCGTTCCATCACTCTCCATCTGTGGATGGTGAATTTGTGAAATGGAAGAGTATTTTCTTTCTGTGGAAGCTCTCTGTGTGATAGTAAACCTCATGTGGAGAGCCTCCACAGATCAAGAAGGTTCTCTTCTTTAGAAAGTCACCCAACCTGCATAGACAGTGACAGCAATGCACATGGAGGGAGGCAAAATGATACCCAGACACATGTGGATGTAATGAACCCAAAATATACTCAGGCACAATATCATACTGATACATTTATTATACCCAGACATATAATACCTATAATGTGTAAAATGTCTAGGTACAATATGACTCTTATGGATGGCACCTGTGGAAACACACCACAATTTCCTTTAACTACAGTTAATACACTGCCAGATTACTGTGCCTCTGTTCAATTGGTCATGCATTAAAATGAATTATTTAAACTAAGAACTCTAATAACTAATAATTTATGTTGCTTAACAATATGTTTATCAAAACTGTAAGACAAAGATCATAGAGGAAAGTTAGCAAGTAATTTACTTTTGGAATCTCTTGTTTCTTCAAGAGTTTGAAAAGCATGTAGTCTTTTCATGCACAGAACTGCAGTCTCAGTGCCCTCCCAGTCAAGTATATAAGCTGCTATTTGTTGAATATTTCTGCAATTTTTAGACCCCCTCCCTAAGGAGTTCTAAATCTTGTGGAGAACCTCCACAGAGAAGGCTCCCTGCTGCAGTGTTGCCCTTTACAGGTGGCAGGAAGCAACAAGAGTGATGGAGGGCTGCTGTAGCCCGATTATTCCTGCTACCTTTCTTCATGTGTAGAGACTACATCATTTTCAAATGCTCAAAGAGGGCTCTATTTTTCCTATTTGACAGGAAGATAAATACAACAGCACCAAATCAATTTTGCCTTTATGCCTACAAATCTTATTACTTCCATCTTCCATGTAATTTGCATTGAAAAATTGAAAGTTCAGTACTTCCACTATAAAGATGAGTAGCTGAGAGCTGCTCCTGGAATAACATTGAAGGCAATGAGTTTATGATTGAATGCCCTTGAAATAAACCTTCAGAAGTATATCAGGGTTCCCATTCCAAAAAAAAAAAAGGGAGAGAATAGATTCTACTAGGACTTTGTGCAATATTGCAAATGGTCCATAACACAAATGTAAGAAAATTAAGAATGGCAAGAATGCTTATCATCCATTTTATGAACATTCTGGGCAGTCGCCTCATTGCAAATTTGTGTTCACTGTATTGACATTGCAATATAAAAAAAAAGAAAAGAAAAGAAGGAAGGAGCAAGAGGAAACTGCCTTTGAATTAGCAACGACACAAAAAGGCAACAAGCTCTATTTAGCAGTTCTCAGAATCTCTCCTGCAAGGTCGTCAGTACAATCTAGATTGGTCAAATATTTGCACAGACCCACACAACAAATGTAAACCTGTTTGAAAGACTTTTCTCCAAAGGGGTTTTGAAGGATTACTGATAGTCCTGTGACAAATATCTCATTCCCTCCAGGTTTATTTAGCTGGGAGCCAAGACATTTAAATAGGCTTGAAACAACAGTGAAATTTGTAATATAAACATGCTTTGATATTTGAGAAAGTATGATTTCTAGCTGTTCTATAAGCACATTTTTAGAACTTGAGGGTTTAAAACAAGCTCACTTGAGCTTCAACTGCTGAAGCCGTATCACTTATTGCAATGTGCCTCATTACCACTACCATTTTTAGTGATATTGGAGAACATGGCATTGGTCCAGAAATTTAGGTCATCCATCATCGTGTAAAGCCCCCTGAGAGAGCAGCAGCAGCAGCAACAACAACTTCATCAAATGTACAACTTTTTCATCCAAATGCAAGGGGTTCCAATCCACAGTAATTTATTTTCTGAGGTCTTCATAACAGTTTTCCATGAACCAAATGGCATACTTCTATATTGCTAGGCCAGCCGTTCTCTAGAAAGAAGAAACCAAATGTATGTATCAAAATTATGAAACACTGGATCCTAAAACAATCTCATTACTATTCTGGCCAAAGCTGTTTATTCTGTATTTAATGTTATATGGTCATACCAGCAACACGTGATGTTGGGCCACAATGCAACATTAGATTTAAAACCGTGTTTCTCAAAGTCACACAGAAGTGCACTTTCTGGGCTGAAAAAAGCACTTGAATTTTATGCAAAAATAACCATCTCCTGGACAAAAATACTGTTTTTTTCCACCCAGCTTTTTATATTGCTTTTTCTGTGTTCTGCACAGAAAAAAAAAGCATTTCTTTTTCATGCAGATAGATTTTTCTGAATGAACATAAACATACATACTGAAGAGTCCCACTAATGCATAGGATTCTACCATGCTTAGGATAGCACTATAAGGAGGTACAAGGGTTGGCATATGCTAAAAACTGACGTTTATGGAGATGCTTGATTGATACTTCTTTATTTGCAGACTAATTCTTTACAGTTTTTGCAGTCATAGTTTACCTCACATGATTACTAAATAAGCCACTTGTAGCATACAGGTTGATGTCAAGCAACTTGCAAATAGTGCATTTTATTTTAAAGTACTTTATAAATATACAGGAATGGGGGAAAAGTGTGCTTACTGTAGTAGTTCCTTAAACCTGCATTAGTTCATCCATTTAGCACCAAGGAATTCATACGTCTATGATACTGTTTACATCTGCATATCTTCATACACATGCTTTCCTTTTGAACTAAATTGCTCCTGATAGTTCTTCTCATTTTGTGCACCTCTTTGTATTGAGCAAAGTCAAAGAACTCAAGATTGTTGTGGTCAGTCTCAGTTCCTATACCACTTATACCAGCATGAAACATTATTTATACATGGATTTGTTATATTTATACAGGCATACCCCAAACATGTAGGCTGGGGTCCAAAGTGCAATGGATACTCTTCCTCTCATCTGTTTGTGTGTATATGTGGGGCAGGGGGTGGCTTTCAAATTCCCATTAATGTGTCCCCTGAAAAGCTGCAGCAATGACACAGCCTTTGGGAGTGCGCCTCCTTCTTGGACAGAAGGGTGTACAATCAGAAGAAAATCCACCTCCCCTCCCCTTGCCTGGAATTTTCTCTTGTGCTTGGATGGATGGATGCATAGATGGACAGGCAGACAGAGACAGCTGGTGGAGGCAGAGAAGAGAAGCATGGACTCTAGCTTTAATATGTGAAGCATCTAGTACACTGGTATGTGTTCCACATTATAAATAAAGTGTCATTTCACCTCCAGCTTTACAATTGCTACTCCTTTTCTAAAGGCTGATGGAAGTAAGAAACAACAAAGAAAACTAATGTGGCTTGATATTTTACAGTTAGTGGAAAAATTTATTTCACAATTGAAAGCTCACAGTTGAAATACAAATATTTAACACACATCAGTACAATATTGATGTCCAGGCTTCCAATGTGAAAATACTATGTGTATGAAAAATTGCTGGCTGTTTGACTTACACATCCTTTAGCACAGAAGTTAATTGGCAGTCTTATGCTTTTCAGAATGAGTACACATTCATCAGGATCCCCAAATTAAGTGTACACAACACTATTTTTTATTTCCTTTTTCTGAACAACAGCTTCTCATCCTGCATAAAGTTATTTCTGACATGTGGTGAGGGGCACCTTAGAATCAACCTTTGATTCTGTTATGGTCTATGGAGATGCCACAAGGGCTTGTTAAAACAGGCCATGTAGGCTCGCCCTGCTTATCCGAATTTACTATTGTTTTTACTCCAACCCTTCACTGATCTAGGTACCCATGTGCTTTTCTTTTCACATCACTGTACAGTGAGCAACTTTTGAGATTTCAGTATTTAGTTATAAGAAATTTAAAACACACATTTCTAAACTGCTTTCAACTGAAACGTATGTATATTTTGCCTCAGGATCCTTGCAAGCTGAAAACAATTTGAAGGCACACAAAAACAACAGAATAACTGCTAATGCAGTATGAACAAGTCACAGAGAATTCCCCTTCACTGATCCAGCTTCATTCCTTCATTTTTCCACATATCATTGTTTGGCATTTCATTTGAATTGGACAAACTGGTTAGTTGTAACTATGGCCCTTTTCACACGAGGAAATAACACGTGATAGTGCGACCTCCATGGGAGGTTGTCTACACCGTAAAGTGGATTGGGGTGGATTACTTTAGAGTAATTCCACACCCCAATCCACGTTAGGGCACCCGGAAGTGGTTTTTAAAAGGCACGGGGCGTGCAGCCCCGTCGCAGCGCCCGGTGTGGATTTGCGGGTGCGCGCAAGGGCGTGCCTGCAGATCGAGTGGGGGAGGGATTTCCAGCTGGCGAGCTTCTCCGGTTGGTTGAGAGCCTCCACCAGTCGTAAGCCGCCATTTTGGGCACTGCCAGACACTGCAGGACGCTGACGAGTGTGGAGCATCGAAACGCGCTGCTCCATGCAGCGACGGACTCAGGTAAGTTCCGTTTCAGCGTGGCTTACCCTGTTTCTCTGCCCGCGTGTGAAAAGGGGTGTGTTTGAAAAAGCCCATTTTGAGCCAAACACTGTGGTTTATTTGAACAAACTGTAGCTAAAATTAACCAGTTTCTGTTTTATGGCTCTTATGGCCATGATGTGACCATCAGTGGGAAGCAATGGGTTTGCATATGTAAAACTAGTCTTTGTTTTATTATCAGGCCCAAATGAAGCCAAGCAGGAGCCCCAACTTTATTTTTTCCTCCGCCTCTCCAAATGCAACCTCCAAAATCTGAATAGATTTTAATATCATATTCTGTTCTTCATGCCACTGTCTAAATTTTACTCTTTATATTAACATCATTTTCTAGCAAACTATTACATCATTGAATGTTTTTATTCCTAGAAAATAAAAATGCAAGAGCAAATTGATGTCACTCAGACAGCTGAGCAATGTATTTATTCTCGGCCTGAGAAAACTATTCAGAGAAAAGAAACACAGAACAGTGTTTTAACATTCAGTAATAATACTCTTTGCATTCACACAGCTTCCACACCTGAACATGAACATGACTGCAGTTACAAATGCATCACACCATATAATGATACAGCATAGCCCTAGATTTATTTATTTCCTCATACTAGATGCATCTCAGGACAACACAAAAAGACACCATTCTATGTAGTTCCATGGCAGCACAAGCAATGGAAAATCTTATTGAAGGGGACTAGGCTGGCTCCTTCCCCTTTGCCTTTCCACCAGCAAGCAAATACCATTTTCAGTCAAGGATAACTTTGGCATGCAGGTTGGTCTACTATTGAAAGTGCATGGGTTTCTAACTGGTTGAGTGCAATTTTTTTTAATTCCTAATTTTTAAATTGCGTTTTAATTTTTTATGCTTTTAATGTATTTGTACACTTTTATCATGAGATGCTTCAACTCTCATTTGTGGGAGAAAGGCTGAATAATAAATCAAATGAATATATAAAGAATAGCAGAATGTATCCAACGGTATCTATCCGTCAGTGTAATGCTATTGGTTGAACAAATTTCTGCTCCTGCTGCAGTCTCCTTGTGCCCCTCTCAAATCTGCTCTGGAGGATTTAGAGTACCTCTATAGCAGATCTGGGTCATACGCAGAAGGGATGGGGGCAGGAGAGGAAAAAAACTTGCACTGCATGTGTGTGGAACTAGATCAAAGTTGCTGCAAACATTAAGAGGCTCCTTGGTTTAATAAAAGGCACATCACAGCATATCCATTTCATTATTCCTCTTCTTGTGCTTGGGAAGTGTTGGTGGATTTTTTTAAAAGTAGATTGCCAAAATTAATGAAGAGTGGAGGAAACCTCATAAGAGCTCTGAGGCCTTCCTCATGTAGTTACTTCTGAACTATAAGCAAATCATATTACAGACACTATGTTATGGTGGTTAGTGTTGGTCTGGGACTTAGATCAACCAGGATTGTAGTGCCACAAAACTCAGTGGCTGGCCTTCAGTCACTCACTTTCTTTCAACCTGACCTACCTCACTAAGTAGTGGTTGTAATGATAAAGTGCAGAGGATAAGAGCTATGCATGCCACCTTGATCTCACTGGAGGAAAGGTAGCACATAATTGTAATTAATTGATAAAAACATAAAGAAACATTCATATTTAGATGTACAATGCAAGCAATGATTGCTTAGGCTTGCACATGATTGCAGCTTCAGAAAAATAGTTACTTTGCTTTTAGTTGTACATGTAAATAAAATTTTAATACATCTTCTACAATCATGCTATTTCAAGTTTATCATTAGAGAGCTCCAAAAGGCACATTGCCCTCTACTTCGAAACACACAGTTCATTGAACTAACCAATGTGTTTTGGGTTCACAAACTGATGAGCAATCCAGTTCATTGAAGCTTATCAGTGTCTCCTTTGCTGCTTTCTGGACTACTGAATTATAAATTGAGGTCCACAAGTGGGTTATTGCAGCATTTTTCCCCTTTTCTATTTATTGTAAGAGAAATAAAAAGACGGAACAAAAAGAGGGAGGTAGAAGAAAGAAAGGGAGGGAACCAAGAAGAAGACTATAATATCTTTATCTATCTGTATCAGTAGGTCCTGTATTGTATGTTGTTGTTCAAGGTGAATTCGACTTGATAAAGTTGAAAACAGCTGCCCTAGATCAGTCAAATCTAGATTATTACCTTTCTGAAGTGCTCTCAAATGTGAGAGTCAGTCCAGATTATACCCTATGATGGAAATAGTCCAGTAACTTGACTATATCATTTTTACAGGATCTATAGTCCAAGAATTAATGGTGCACGTGAAGGTAAACCCAGTACCTCAATCTCATTTCCACTTCTGTCTTTTAGAGTAATATAAGGCTAAGACTAAATGTAGCCTGCTGAATGGCAATTGGGCTCTGTGTCGGTCCATGCCAATATTTTAGATGTTAAATTTGTAATGAACATCCTGCCTCCTTTTCTTTTTACCAGCAACTGGATCAGATTTATCAAGATGTGGATGAATGGAAGTGCACAAGTGTAGCTTAATAGTGTAGCTATTAAAAATACTTTTTAAAATTAAAAAGATTGTAGTTATAGGAAGATTGAAGCAAGAGTGTTACAGAGACACACGAAAGTGTTGCCAGGAGAGTGAGAGACAAAAGTGATACATTCTGAGAAAGTAATAAATCACACTGCGCAAGCAAATAGTTTGAAAATTTTTGTAATTCCCCCTGGGCAAAATGGATGAACATTACAAAATATCTAAAGTTCATCCCAGGCACTGAATGAAATATCTCTCCATTCATTTCTCAACGGGCAACAAATATTTAACAAAAATATTTCCCTGTTTCAAGGTTATCAAATCATATCCATCACAAAAAAGTGGCCATACTTTCTAAAAAAAACCTACATTCATAAACATTGAAATAAAAGCAACTCTTAAGGGTTTTACAAGGGGATTGGCACCATCACCAGTGCATGCAGGGCAGAAATGTCACTTCACAAATACAGTACGCAACGCACAAAAATCACACACACAAAACACACAGGGCAGGAACACCTATCACAGAGTTTTTTGAAAAACAAGTTCACATATACTAGTACAGGTCAGGGTCACAAATTAAAACAGAAACAGCTGATTTGTAAAGAAGTATTTGCCAGTTACATTTGTTTCAGCAATGCAGCAGAAAGACACACAAGATGGGACTGTTGCAAAACTATGCAAAAGGAAGGATATGGAACAGACTGGCCACTCTCTACAAAGGGTTGCAGCAAATGCATCTCTTACAAAACCATCTCACTTGGTGGTGGAGACAGATAGGAGAGGCTCACAAATGATTGAGGAGTCTGATTTCTCCCTGCAGAGAGGAGGATAACAGGACAGTGACATACTTCTCATGTTATAGTGTGAGAAGATCCATGATATTTCTCAATTATCCTGTTCCTCTGAAAGCTCTGGCAGCATCTACTCTGTGTCATGTAACTTATCTAGCTGGCAGTGTTTTAAACGATGCCCCATCGCAGGGACTGCAGCATATAAGGGCTGTGCAAAGAGCACTAGTCAATCACATTTAGTGTCAAGAAACAAGAGAGATCCATTCACAAAGTAGTAGAGGTAAGTGCATAAGCAAATTTGTAATGTCCAATTTCACAGCTGCTGGAGGTTCTGCAAAGCATCTAGTTACTTCTGAGATAATTAGATCAGTTCATATGGCTCAACTGTTCATAGAACAATATTACTGAATACTTCCTGTCTTCAAAATACAGTAAAGACATAACCTACATCCCCAGGTCAAAATACACAGGGCAATTTCTACAAAGCAGTAACTTTCTTTTCCTATTTTGAACTTCTTTCTACCATGCCTATATTTGGAATGTGACCAGCAGCTTTCATTATTGTTCTTTCATTAACTATCCATCAATTTCCTGTAAGATACAGAAGTATCATTGTGCAGGAATACATAAACAGGGAATTTAGATTTAACAAACTTTTCTATAAACTGGATTGAAAGTGAAGAATGTGTGTCAAAATTAAGATTAGCATCTAGAAGTGATCCATGCCAAAATGTTTTTGATTTTGCCTTTATCCATGCAATACTTGCCTACAAGAAATGACTGTGATTCATCTTTCAGTGCAGGCTTTTATGCAACTTGCCATTCATCATAATATAGACACCTATCAATAAATTCAGGCTCAAGAAGAAAATGAAGGCAATCATTACTACTTATGAGACACATATGTGGGATCTACAGGGACCAACCATATTCCAGCAAGGACCATAATTCCGTAATACACATCATGTATAATATACTAAATTCCATAGCTAGTCTGTTGAGTTTTAAAGGGACTGCATGCAGCTGGGTTTAGAAATATCTGTGCCTCAGGCCTTAGCAAGTGACTATGAATATCACTATGGACAATACTGAGCTAAATAATCCAGTGGTCTGATTCAGTATATATAGCACATTTGTTTGTGTCGTGTGCACATTTGCTAACATTTGATATATTCATGGTTTATGTTTTGAGTGAAATTTAAAAATATCTTACATGTCTATGTATCTAAACTGTGTAAGAAGATAAAGGATGACTTCAGCAAGACTAAAAAAAGCTTTTCCCATGATTTCAAAATTCCCAGACTTTTTACATCCCTAAACAAAGCCACTGAAAAACAGAATTTCTACTTGAACCTTTATTGTTGTACCTGGTGCATGCTGCTCACTGGAAATCAGAAATAAGAAAGCCTTACAAAATCACTATTGGTTCATGGACCAAAATACATTTCACCTAAGCTTAGATCGACTCCTAATCTGCAGGAGCATTAGTCGCTATGTTCTCCTTCTGGACACTGTCCTTCTAAAAAGACACCTAATAATCTCTTGAGATGAATGCCTGATCATCATAAACATACAACAATACATGCAAGCTGTTCTCAATGATACTCACGGGCAAGTACTTCCCACTTGATGCTGCAAAGGAAAAAAATAGCACAGGAAAGCTCAAGCTGCAGTTCAGTGAAGGCATAAAAAGCAAAAAGCAGAAGAGCATGTGGAAAAAGAATGAAAGCAATCCTCAAAAACAAGGTGACTTAATTGAATTGGATCTATAATGATGCAAGCCAGTGAATGTTAAACGTTAAAACAGGACCTGGCCTGGCATATTTACATACACAATACTTTTTCAAGCTAACAAAAAATAGTCTATTCAAATAAGCTCTTATCTGAATGTCATTATCAATACACCAAGGATTTTTGGTGTTTTGGGAGTTCTAGAGTTAACTGTTTGCTGGAGCTGAGGCCTGCTAGTCCCCCCTTTTTAAAACATTTATGCTGCGTCAAAAAAGTTCTGCAAAGTAGCGCAAGATTTCAGCACTACCTTTATTTTGCAAAGGCTCTCCCATTGCTCCAGGCATCTGCTGCTGTCAGAGGTTTTCCTGATATATTAGAGTGGGAAACTGACTCAAAAGAATATTGACCTTAGTCTATCACAACATGGGAACAAGCTTTTAGTGTTTTTGCAGTCTCACAGCATATCTTGCCCTAGTTTGAACTACCACTGATAACTATGCTTTAGGAAGTACATCTTGGAGTGGATATAAAGAGGGAAAAGCCAAACACAGGGAAAGAAGCAGAAATGTTAGCAAAACAAGGGACTCCGCACTCCCTCTCATACACTCAAAATTATATTGAAAATCTTGGTGAGAGTTCCCAGCTTAAGGGATAGATGTAGCAGACCAGGTGACTGCAAACTATAGCAAACAGCTATAAATTTTGCATAGTTAATATGAATATAAAAGAGCTGCAGTAGATCAGACCAAATCCTATTTAGTCCAGCACTGATTTCACAATGGCCAGGCAGTTTCCTACAGAGATGCCCACAAGAGGACATGGATACAAAGGCACCCTTGTTCTTGTATTCCCAGCCACTGATATTGAGAGTCATACTTATACATGTTCACTTGCCACTGATATAGTATCATGCAGCTATCATTGACTAAATGTTATTGATATGAAAGGATGCTATGTAAATAGTGTACTGAGCATGTAAATAGTGTACTGAGCCCCAGTGACACATTTTTATGGATATACAAATTTCTTTGTAAAATGTCAATTTCTTTATGCTATCCTTAATCTATGAGTTTTTCTCTTGGGGTTAGAAATGCCCCAAGAAAGAGAGAAAAGAAGTGCTTTGCAGCACCTATGAAAACTGATTGTTATTTCTGACTGTCAAATTACAATTTTTTAGAAAAAACTTCAGAAAAATCTTCAAAGTTGAAACGTTCAAATGTTATTTGAAAATGTGGTGCAGTGAATTCTTCAGTAAAGATTCAAAGGACCACACATAGGGTTTTGTTTTGGGTTTTTAGCACTTAAGTTTTCCAGTCTGCTTCCCCCTTGAAAAGTCACAACGAAAGGTTGCCAGAGTAGAATTAGATGGGATTCAAAAGTCTACAGTTAGCAAAGGGAGCTGTACCAATTTTTGGTTTATTTTGAATGGAGAGAGAAGGTTAGGATAGAGGAATTACCACCTGCGTACTGTCTTGCAGCTTCTGTTGATCAGCTCCATCTCGAGCCTCCAGGAACAGCAGCGACCCTGCCGGACTGAGAGGCTTGCTCCCAAGACTGTAATTGCGAGGACGCTTTACTGTGTCCGGACTGGCTAGTGGTGTGAAGCTGTTCCTTCTCATTCTTACAGGGTTTTGGCTCTTTGGAAGGTTGTTCTGATTGAAAATGGAGCATATCATAAGGAGTGAGAAACTAAGTCACACACACATCTTGCATCAAAATTAGTACCACGGAGTATTTCTGATCCTGGCATATGTACACCATGATATCCACACTTCTACTTGACATAGTGTCCTCTTATGCAAATAAATAATGTTTTTGATCTCTCATAGACTTCACTTAAGCACAGAGCCATCAGTACGTGAGTCCTGTTATCAGGTCCAGTTTATATAATTCTAGGCCAGCAGTCCTTTCCTATGGTGAAAAAGTAGGGCCGCATTTTCCCTCCCTTCTGCAAGAAACAGAATGAAAAAAGGGCCATACAGGGTCAGACAAAAGCCCATCTAGTTTTGCATTGTGTTTCCACAATGTCAAAGCAGTGGTCATTGGGAAGTCCACAAGCAGGACATTAGATACACAGAGACACTCTCGCAATGGTACTAGACATACATCATGACAAGCGGTCATTGATGGCCACACCTTCCAGTAATTTGTTCACTCCCCTTAAAGCCATCCCTGTGTGTGTAGGCATCCACCTGTCTACCATAGGAAGTGGCTCAGTAGTCTAAAAAGCAACAACAAGTGATACCCAGTGGGGACAATGGCTAACCATGGCTACTTCTGCTCAAGTATATCAGGAAATCAGATTTTTGCACAATCTTGCTTATTCTTCACAGTCTCTTAAGTTTCTCACAGCTTCTCTGTATGAAGGTTGAGATGGACAGAGGGAACTAATGAAAATAAGGTATTTCACATAGTACAAGCCACCACTAGATTCTACTTATGCCTACATCATCAAGCCTCAGGTGTGCTCCGTGAATTTCAGTAACAAATACTGTTCTAAATACAGGTTGGATCCACTCCATGCCTCCCCAGAAGCATTGTTATCAAGACCATCATGAACTCCTGGTGTAAAAGAATATTATTACTGAATATTAAAGGATGCAAGAGATGTTTTACAGATAGAACACTTTCCACCATCTGCAACGAGAACCTCCAAGTCATGGCAGGAGGCCCCATGTTTTCTACATATCCCAGGCCTGTTTCTAGCTCTAAGCGGAAAAGGCATGGCTGAAAACAGGGACTATTATACATTTGACCATACAAGTAAATAAAATTAAAATGTATGCCTAGAAGCAGGGCCAGCAAAATTCCCTCTCCATCTCACATGTCTAGGTGGAAGGGTGAGAGAATGGAAGCCTCCCAAAGGAAAGCACAAGAAGTTAATTAATTCTAAACTGTTATTGTCACTTGAAATACAGTCAATAGTTCAATGAGGCCCAGCTGTGATCTTGCCTATTTTATAAGAAAAGTAACCCTTACTGCCCCTCTAGGCTGTGAATTGTTCATGTTTATCTTTTACATACCAGTTTAAACAAACATATAGTATTATTATAGATGCCATTTAAAAAAAATAAGTCGAACGCTTTCTTTTCCTCAATGAAATGGCAGCTGTTAATTAAAAGTTTCTGAAACCATCAAAGATAATGAAAACATCAGTGTGCATCACTAGCGCACCCCCATATTTTCACTGTGATTGAAATTTGCAAGCCTAATTGATGCATAGTATTTCTATTTTTAAAAAACTCAATAAAGTTAATCAATAAATGTATCTTATCAAGGAAGAAAAGGGTAGGGTGGGTTGTTTCTGAACAATGGTTACAGAATGCTATGGAAAAACAAACCTTTAAGTTCTGATGGCCCAGCATGAATATTGTTTCATTTTCAAGGACTCCATAACATTCAGAATATATTTATCCTTCAGAGATCATAAAACTTCAGTTGTTTTTCTCAAATAAACTCCAGTTCTTTAATTTGGGGTGGGAAAACTGGACTGCAGAGCCTACTTTGGTTACAACAGCACAGGGGGAGGTTTATGCTGCTACAGGTAAGCAGCATCCTTTGATATACAAATGTGGATCATTGCCCTGCTCCATTTTGACTGACTCCAAGGGGCTGGGGAAGACGGTGGAGGCACAGTAAGGAGTGCTCTATGGAGCTCTGGTGATTTTCTTTACTAATGAAACTTATGTGATATACAAATGTGGTCGAGTTCCTTCAGAATTACTCTGCAGACACATCTCTAGGTGCAGGGTTGTGCCAACAAAAATCTGAATCCTTCTCCTGTTTTGACCAGGGCCCCTTTCATACCACACAATTATACCCCTACGATTCCACTTAAACTGATATGGTTCCATACTATGGAATCCTGTGGTTTATAGTTTGGCAATGCTAGAGTGCAAGGCAGCGTGGTGTAGTGATCTGAGCGTTGGACCAGAACCCTGGAGACCAGGGTTCGATTCCTCCTTGGCCATGGAAACCCACTGGGTGACCTTGGCCTCAACACATAGCTCCAGAAAAATCCCATGATGGGTTCACCTCAGAGTTGCTGTAAGTTGGAAACAGCTTGAAGGCAAACAACAAGAACAACACCATAAAATTCTGTGGCAGAGAATTCTAAGCATACTTCCCTGAACTGCAAATCCCTGGATTCCATAGAAATCTTTTAATATAGCAATTGAATTGGGATCAAAGTGTTGTAACTGGAAAAACTATTGAGAAGGAAGTAATGAGTATGCATTCTGAGTGGCAGTTATATCAGTTTCATGACTGAGTCAGGTTGTTCTGGGCTCCCCAGTCCCCACTATTTTTCATGAGGAATATTTTTCTTTCTTTGATAAATTTAGCTGTCTAGGGAGTCCACAACTTAATAATGTGTTCATAATTTTTATTTAGGGCTGACTAGATTTTTGTAAATACACCAAAGCACTAAAAAACAAACTAGATATACTGGTATGTTATAGTCTCTCCCTAACTTTCTCTTATGGTGCTACCCAGTACCTGCACAGATCACTATGTACCCTGTCTTCTTTTAATATTTTCATAATTGTTTTACTTTGTGTGAGTTCTAAAACAAGCACCATTTCCATACTAAGGTATGGTTTAAATAGAATAAGAAAGGCAGATTAGTGTATGTGGACTTTATGCGAGGGAGGTGGTTGTCAGAAAGCCTTCTTGCAGTGCAGAGAGAGGGAAAGAGCAGTACAGAAAAATATTTTTGACTAACTGCAAAGGTTAGTCCCAATTAGAGAAGTTCTATTCAATTAATGGAATTTATTAAGTGTTGACCTACCAATTTCTTATTGATTCAATGAATCTACTATAATTGGGCCCAACAATTGGCAGCAGGCCAATGTAATAAAAATGAACATGCTGGCTACTTTAGGGTTTGTTTTTTTGTTTCCTACTGTTTAAATGGAAAGAAGAAACAGTATTCATGAATTTACTGGAACATATATCTTTGGAAACAGAAGACTTCAGCTAGGCAAACTGACAGTATATACATGGTACAACATGTTATTAAACTATTGTCATAAGCGTAGAGGAAATGTAGTCCTTTTGGAACCTGACCATATTTTGCTGTGATACTATTAAGCAAAATGTCATACGACTCAGCTACAGCAGAACTGAAGCCAAGAAGACTCACTATCCAAATGTTAAAAATAGTTTTGAGTTATGAGTGAACCATTTTTATCTATCTGTCTATTGGTTCTCAGCAATCTCATCTTTCCTGTAAACCAAGGAACCAAAAATGTTGGCATCTACTCTTTGCTGTGCAACTGTTTAAAAAAAAAAAATCCTCCTCCCTGTACCAGAATCTTCTTGTATTTAAGCTGCCATTTTGGCGTCTTGATGAAACAACCTATAAATATTTTCCATGTTATAACACACTGATATGCATAATAGGCATTCCTACAAACCATTTGAATTCAGAAGTCATATCTCAGTTTCTTAGCATAGTACATAAACATATTGTCATATATGAATTTGTACTCATCCAATACTTTAACCCGCCCCCCTATGAAGAGTTAACTATGTCTCCTATTACATGATATCTGATGTATTTATGGGTGAAGTGAGGTTTTCATTGCTCCCCTTGTTGTCATAGATTTCTGAGCTGGCTGCATTAATGTTTTTCTCACCTTCTCACCCTTTGACAGTACAGACAAGGAAGGTAAAGGTTATTCAGACAAGAAGTATGTCAGTAATTAGTAAAAGTTTCCCTCTATTCACCATGTGATTCACAGACAGAGAGATAACATAACAGAGTTCCCAAGAATAAAAACATGTGACTCAGTGACATATTTATCTAAGGTTAGATTTTGAAAGAACAGTTCATAATAGCTGTCGCCTTCCCTTTTTATAGCTTATTGATGAAGCCAAACAAACAGACTGTGTCTGGAATCAGCTGATGTTTTTCTTTTTGCTTAATGCCATTAAAAATACATTTTCAAGGTCTAAAACATACCAACAGAACATTAGAAATCAAGTCTAATATTTTTCAAGACAAGCTAACATGATTTTGCTTTTTTAAAACAGAGTGCAGTGTTCATTGCTACTATGTTCAAAGCATTTGAAATCATTTTTTTTAAAAAAGTATAAGAACTTGCTTACTATGCATTTACTTCCAAATTCCAATCTGAGAATCTATCCATTATTTTTTAAAAAAATAAGTTACCAAAAGAGATCTAGTTTTTATCAGTTTTAGGTTGGGCTAATTATGCCATCACAACAACAACTGTATATATAAAAAAAACCTCTTCATGAGAGAACACACAGTACATCCCATCTCTATTTAATTAAGAATTTTTCGTTTATTTCTAAAGTCTTCACACCAAATATTACAGTAGCGGTGTGGGCTTCCAGACAACTCCCATCATCTATCACCATTGGTTTTGCTGCCTCAGCCTACTGGGAGTTACAGTACAACAACATCTGGAGGGCTGTGCATTCCCCACTTCTGTCTTATGTTGTGATCTGCAACTTAATGAAGTCAAAACACTTGGGCCTAAATTACTGAAGTAAACAGGATGTGAACTGAGAACTTAAATTGAAGTTTAGGCCCTTTCCACACACAGGCGGGGAAATGGGGAAAGCCACGCTAAAACGTGGGCTTACCTTGTTCCGTCGCCACGCAGAGCAGTGCATTTCGCTGCTCTACATGCAGCAGCATCCCGCGGCATCCTTGGCGCCTGGCAGCGCCCAAAATGGCAGATTTTGACTGGCGGAGCCTCTCCACCAATCGGAGAAGCTCGCCAGCCGGAAATCCCACCCCTGCCCGATCTGCAGGGACGCCCTTTCGCGCATCCGTAAATCCATATGGGCGCTGCGACGGGGCTGCACGGGGCTGGACGCCCCATGCCTTTGAAAAACCACATAAAATGTGGTTTTTCAAAAGCATGTGGCGCCGCTTGCGGGTGCCCGACCGCAGATTGGGGTGTGAAATTACTCGAAAGTAAGCCACCCCAATTCGCGTAACGGTGTAGACGACCTCCGTGGAGGTCGCTCTACACCGTTTTTTTAACCCCATGTGGAAAGGGTCTAAATTAAATTAAAGTAGTTTTCTTAACACAGTCTGATTAGAACTCTCATTTTAGCAGCATGTAAAACAGAAGATATGAAACAGGAGTTGTATACATTACATACCGTCACAGATGGCTTGTCTCGGTGTGTATTGACAGCTTCAACATTCAGGGAGATCATTTCTAATTTGCAGCCTTCACAAATTTGAAAATGTAAATACTTTAAAATTATGCACTGTTGCAAGCAAGGTACTACAACATTATTCAACAAAAAAAAGCAATGTTGATAAGGGGAGAAAAACACCCCTTGAAATATCAGCTCCAAAACTGAAAAAGAAGGTATCCTATAAAAATGTTGGACAGGCAAAGAAAAGGCAGGGGCTCACCATAATTACAGTTGGCCATCCATATCTGCTGATTTGGTTCAGCTTATTTTTTTTATCATACTTCAAGATAAAGCAAGCTGACACTTCAAAATTTAGATCAGAAAATTGCAGGTAAGTTGCAGGCAAGAGGACAATTATCTACATAAACAGAATCAGACCTCATTAAACTGAATAGAGGTTTCTTCTGATGCACAGGACTGCCCTATAAATGCATGCACAGGACTGCACTCTAGACAGCTTTTTCCTAGATCTGAAAAATAAAAATTTATCTCAATCCATATCTATGTAGCATCCTAACACCTAGGTCATTGTGTCCCCTTCTCTGTTGTTCCCCACAATCCATACATATTTATAAGTAATATATATATCTATATCTATATTTACCATACGCAACTGGTGTGAGTTTAAAGATGGTATGAAGAGGGCACCTCAGGTAGGGTAATTCATCTAGAAGAAAAGAAGTAGGACTTAGAGACAAGATATACCACATATGGCCCACTGCCTCAGGTTGACAGAAACTGTAATTGTGAACTTTTGTGAATGAATCCCTCTCTGCAGAGAAGCCTTCAGAAAATGTATTATTAACTGAAATACAGAAGGCAGTTATCAGCTGCATCCAGTATGCTGCATTCTTGCATTGTTTGTGTCTCCTTTTATTTACTAAATATAAATTAAAATATCAATGTCTTTTCTGAAAGTCAACACAAAAAACCACAACATGACACAGTCCATGTCTATAGACTTAATACCCTCTGTTGCACTGATTGTTCAATGTTATCTAGTATATTGTCCTTCTGATGAATAGCATATGCATAAAACTAAGATACCCAGAAGTATACTAAAAAGCATACATAGCCATAAAGGTTTTGTACAAATCTATGGAAGCCTGTATTTTAATCCTTGGTCTCTAAGTTTCCTTTTTAGTAGAGTTTTTAGTGTTACAACATTTATTATCACTACCAAATTGTACTTGCATATCTATTGCCTTCACACACAAAGATCACATGCACTGGGTTCAGGAAAGGACATTATATGTAATCAGATCAGGGCTGTTGTTTTTTTAAGAGAGAGCTCTCTGTGTGTGTACATGCATGTCAATAAGAGGAAAAGCGATTTCTGAGGGCATTAAGGCAGGGACACAAAGTTTACCTCACACACTGCAGTCCTGACCCTCGCCCTCATCCTGGACATGGTTGCTTATTTAGTAGTGTATGCTATTTAGTTCTTTGTTATTCCAGATAATGATCTCCCTTATTTCAGTTAAGATGTTCAAAGAACCTAACTTAATTTCCCACCTGCACTTTTGTCAAGGAAATATGCCAGTAAGCATCTCATAACTGCCTGGTGAGAAATAACTAGGACATTGCCCTGACGTTCCAACTCCATAATCACAGGTTCCAAGCGCTGGACCAAGTCTTGATAGGACTAGAAAACAAGAAGAACATTGGTAAGGAAAAAGGGCATTTATCTAATTTCACACATTGAAAAAGTAGGGTTTCAAACTGTTTATTAATACAATAGGCCCTTCACATTCGCAGGGGATACTTGCAGAGAACCCTCACGAAAGTGAAATAACTGCAAAAAACTCCCCCTCAGCACCCCTCCTTCCCTGCACACATGGCCACGCCAACCATCGCTGGCAACAGGCGGGAGATGAGAGGGGGAAAATCTTTCCTTCCTTTTTTCCCTCCCCCCTTGCTGCTGGGGCAATCACTCCCAGAGCTGCAGGTGGGCAGATGGCAACCAGGAGGAAAAGATCTTTTCTGCCCCCCCACTCGCTGTCTCCCCCTTCACTGCAGGGCTGATCACGCTGGAGTTGCAGGTAGGCAGATGGCGAGCCCAACTGCACCAGCAGCGGCTGAGGGCGTACACAGAATGGGCAATCGCCCTCTCTGCATGCATCTGCCAGCAAGTGGAGGCCCCGGAACATGCAGAGAATGGGCAATGGCCAGTCCTGCATGCCCCTGTGGGCCTCCTCCAGAGCAGGGGAGGATTGTGCCTGTGGAGGACCGGAGAAGAGCAAGGAGAATGAGATCGTGCTCCTCGCATCCTTCTCCCACCCACCCCCAGCAGCATCACACCTGTGGTGGGCTGAAGAAGAGTGGGGAGAATGAGCTTGGGTTCTCCACATCCTTCTCCCACCCGCCCTTGGCAGGATCACACTGGTGGCAGGCCAGAGAAGAGTGGGGAGAGTGAGATCACACTCCCTGCATCCTTCTTCCACTTGCTGCCAGCAGGATCACACCCATGGCAGGCTGGAGAAGAGTGGGGAGAGTGAGATTGGACTTCCCACATCCTTCTCCCACTCGGCCCTGGCAGGATCGCACTGGTGGCAGGCCGGAGAAGAGCGAGGAGAGCAAGATTGCACTCCCTCCATGTTTCTCCCATCCGCCCCTGAGGCAATTGCACAAGGGAAGTGCAAGAGGAGAGCAAGGAGGTCAAGATCGCCTTCCTCACTTCCTCTGCCACCCACCTGGCAAGATCCCTCCGGTGGGGCAGGGAAGCAGAGTGGGGAGGGTGAGATCGCCCTCCCACTTCTCTCTGCCAAGAGCTCCTGGCACGATGGAGCCCTCAGCTACCTGGAAGGGGAACTGGGCAGAGGAGATAGCCCCCATTTCACTCTTCCACCAGCTGCTGGTGCTGTAGCTGGTGGGGAAGGGCAAGGGAGGAGATCTTCTCCTTGCATTAGGGAATGGGAAGGGGAAATAGGAGAGGCAAGCCATCTGTGAATAATCAAATCCGCAAGTCTCAAACCCGCAAATGTGGAGGAAGAATTATAATTTAAAGAAAACTTTTTGAATATTTTATAATTACATTTTTAATCTCTTTTACATCTAGTACACTTACATTCTAAAGATTTTTTACTGTATTTAGCAGTAATTACTACAAAATGTAACCTATCCTTTTAAACCTATGAAATAAGAATTATAGTAGGTTATTAACTGATTATAAAACTTCCTCACTTCTCCTCCAGGGTATCGATAAAGGTATTTGTCTTGATCCCGAAGTGCAAATTCTTCTGGATATTTTCTTTGAATCTCTTCATACGTCATTTCTTCACATACTCCCTAGAAAAATAGGAATTAATTCCAAAGATTAAAAAGGAAATAGATGTGCATCTGAAATGTGAAATTTAAGAAGCTTTGCTGGCTTCAGTCTACAGAAAGGCGGGGGAGGCAGGTAGCTTACATTATAACATTGTAATATCAACATTGCTGGGCCTGCAGATCCAATTGGATCCAATGCAGATCCAATTCAACATTACCTAATGTGCAGAAGACTACAGATATAACTTTAGAGTAGGCATCATTCAATTTGTTGAATTTGCCTTTGGATAAACATGTAAATAATTATATTACAACATTTTGAAGTTAAGGCCAGTGATACATTTCATTGAATATAGTTAACTTGCTCTAATAGGTTTGGTTTTTGTAACTCCTTGAAGAATTTTTTTCTTACCAAAAGAAGTATTATATTTCTATAGCAAAACAAGTTACAGGCATAGCTCATGTAACAAAGTCTTTAACAAAGAAGTCTTTTTTTCAGTCTTTTTATGCCCACCTAGCCCCTACTTTTTTTCCTTCTTGCCCACTGTCTAGCTAGATTTTTTTTCCAGCAGCATCCACACTGAGAGGATGGTGAAGGAGGGTTGGAGAAACACTGATTTTTCTGCGTGCAATAAATAATGTGATAAAGATCCTGTGTATGCCTTCCTAACAACAGAGAAGGTAAAGAGTAGTAGCCTCCAGAATCCTGTACTCAGCATGGGTGAAAAGCAAAACAAAGAGAAAAGGAGAAAGCAGATAAGCCTCCCTCCCTTGCTACTCTCAGCATATCAAAAAAGCACAGAGGTAAAAATTTGGCCACTAAAATGGAAATCATGAGAAAAGTGGAAGCTAGTGAAAGAAAAAAAAATCATCCCTGAATGCCTTTGGAAGAAGCTTTCAAGTAGTCTCTAGAAGGCTCAAAATATTTTGGTTTACTTAGGAAGGCTTTTACATGGATGTATTGTTAGTTCTGAATAAAAAGTTTGCCGAAACATGTTGAATTGTGTGTATGCATGTGTGTGCACACACGTGTGTGTGTCTGTGTGTGTGTGTGATGCAGGAACCTATCTGTGTTCTTTCCATGTTATTTCTGATTCTGGTACCAAATTTCTCGTTAAAGAATTAATAACCAGGAACACATCTTCTTCATTAACTAAGGTACAGTTGTACTTTGAACTACCATCTTCTCAACCACTCTGAGCCCAGTGATTTGCCTTTTACTCACAGCATCAATCTCATTCAATATCTTCCATTGTTCATATGGTACCCCCAGGGCCTCTGCTGTCTGGATTGTCCTCTTCAGTTGGCTAGTCCAAACCTTCAGATCCACTATCTCCTGCTCTTTGATGTACTTTTTCAGTGCTTGAGCAAACTAGGAAGAAATGCAGTGAAATTGAGAGATTAGAGCAATTTTTACTTCAAAGATGAAAACATTAGTCTAAACTTGATACTGTTCTGATTGTCAGGAGAAGTTGCTACAGTGACAAACCAAAGGAGGACTATGAAGGTATAGATGAAGGTACAGATGAAGGTATAGATGTAGATCTGTGGGAGAACAAGACCATTTCCAAAACAAAGAACAAAAACAGAAATTTCATTACACAATTTGTCATGTCTTTTGTGTCATATCTAACTGGTGTCCCTGTGTTGATGGAAGCCTTTCAATCCAGCACAGAAAAATTCAGGCAGTGACTCCTCTTCATCTCTGATTGCTGTGGTTTGTCCTCTTTATCTCAGCTGACACTGAATGTCAGAAGAACATACAAGCCTCAACTTCCTATCACACATAAGCAGTAGCACATCTTATATACCAATGATCATACCTGCTTTCCTCGTGTTGATAGGCCTGAATCCCCACCAATCTTGCTGACAAGGTTGCACTCACTTTCACCATGTCTACAAAGATAGATGGTGCGTGGCTGAACATGAATATTCATGAGGTAATAGACAATTTTACTTTGGATGTAATCTTGAACACGGTTGACAAGAAAGCGCTGCCCCACGTTGATCACCTTAATGAAAGAAAGGTCTCTGGAATTAAGGAAATACCAAAAGACATTAGGCATCATCACAGTATGACATTATAATTCAAGAGTGTTGAATTAGTAAAAGCGTTTTGCCATATATGTGCTTTACAGTTCCAAAGTATGCATGATTAACTTTGCCCATGTCATTTCCACCCTGTGTTTGATTTGGCAGCCACTAAATTCCAGAATATATATATACATACATACATACATACATACATACATACATATACATACATACATTGGTGGAAGCTGGATCTGAATAATTTAAACTGAGCTCAGAGCTTGGAACATCTCCTTTTTTGGGACTACAACTCCCATAATCTACAGCCAGTGGCCACGCAATTGAGTGGTGATTCTGGGTGTTGTAGTGATGAAAGGAATTTTTTCAGGCTCTATCTGAATCAGTTTGAAGGTCCTGCTAGTAACATTTAAACAGATATACATGAAGATGAATACCTAAGGCTGATTCACAGTTGCACTATGTAGCTGTAGCACTGAGTGATGGCTTGAATGTAGAAAGAAGGCCTCAGAAAAGCTCCCTTTGTGTGTTATTTGCTATGAAATAGCAGCGTGATATGCTCTGCACAAAAGTCATGTGTGAAAGTGTCTAGATCAACCACCACATACAGAATTTTTACATCACTAAACATCAACTGAGATTCTACATTTTCAGCTGAATAAGTTCATGTATACAGACTGTATATGAATTAAATCGAGAAATGCATACAGATGTGTGAATTAGGTCCAGATTAATATCATTCTCTGTCATCCTAGTCCTATACTTGTCAAGCTTGCTCTGTCCTTCTGGTCTACTTAACTTTCTCCCTTTGTTAATTCTGCTAGATACATAACTGGATACCAGGCAAACTCATATTCCATGTGAGTTATTCATGTTTTAAAGAGTCATGTAAACTATTCTTTCTCTGTTTTATTTTTGGCAGCTGTAGACCTAAAACAAAGCCCAACCCTAGAAATACAGGACTAAATCCAATTACTGTTCCTAATTAAAGTAGATCCTTTGAATAAAAGAGCCTTGTATAAATCCCATTGATTCCATGGACCTACTATAGTTGGGATGAACAAATGGTTTTAGTTCACAGTCTTAAAGTAAGACGTGAGATTCTAACCCAGTATAGAAATACATAATTCATCTGCAGCTAGCACTGGTTAATTTCTCCTTGGTTCAATCTGAAATTGGCTTGATACTCACAAGCTTTCTCAGAGACCTCTTGTGGCATTAAACACATCTTCGGGTTTGTTTTGGCATAGAATAGGTCACTCTGAACTATGGTTAGCTACCAGGACTCTTGATGAAAAATAGATCAGACTTGGAGGGGTGATTAAAAACTGAGCTTTTCTGATTTTCTCAGAATAGAAAAACAAGCTTCTTGATATTTGGAGAGGAAAGAGTTATCCTTTATTTGTAGCACACCTGAACCTTGATAAACTTATATTCCGCATCAGATTGACAATATCACTACTTATAGTAGGCAATAGCTATTAAAATCTTTAACAGACAGGACAATGACAACATAATCTCTGTGAACTAAAAGTACGCAAATTTAAATGGAAAAATAGATTTATCTACTCATAAAAGGTTGAAAGGATTTTTGCTATTCATTAGAGTGATTCTGAATGTTCTAAACAAGTGGAGGGAAGAAGAAGTTCAACTTACTTCAACTTCTCCTTCCTTTGACCAATTAAGGGCATCTGAAACAACTAGCATTTCCTATGTTTGTCATAAAAATGTTTTGTGTACTATTGTGTCTCACCACAGTGGCTCTGCTCCTTTACTGTTTCTATTACCACTCCTGGATTCTTCTTGATGTTGAAATTAACTGTTTTAAAACTGGATTCTAGGATTGTTTTTCTACTGTTTTTAGGAGTTTTTAAAGAGTAGTTTAATGTGTTTTAAAAATGTTTTATCTTTCTGTTGTTTTAACTAGTTTTTATTTGTTCATTTACCTGAGATTCCTTGAGGACTGGGAGGTGATACAGCAATACTTTAAATATTAACAATAAATAATCTTACAGCCCACTAGATTTAACAGATACTTTTTGGGAGATGGGGGATCCTGCTACTGCTTAAAAGGACCATAACATTTAATCTTCCATCACCTCCTTAAATCAGCATATCTCTGGATCCTGACCTGAAATTCCCACAACTCCTTTGCTGCCCATCTTACTTGTCATAATCAACTGGATCAAGAGGTTGGTAAGTGACTTTGTAGCACTCTATTCGCTTCAGGAAGTCATCCATCACATTCTCTCTGTTTCTCTCGGGGTAGTCAGGGCTGGAGACCTTCACTTCCTGATGGAACCAAAAGAGACTCTTTAAAAGTTAAGGAAGCTTTTATAAATATACAGAAATAGACACTGGTGATACTATTCCCAACCTTCAAAATAAATAGATATTATGGAAATGACCATTTCCTCCTGGCAAAGGAACAAAGGATCATTTCAATGAATATTCTAGCATTTGCTATGGGAAAAAATGGACCAGATTGTCCCTTTTTTCAACTCTGCATGCAAATTTTCCCAATACAATCTTCACACAAAAAATATGTCCCAAGATCAACAACTGAATGGCTTCAAATTACCATTCAAAATCATACAAAATTTATGTAAACACATCTATTTTTGTTAAGTTCCTCTTCCTGAATAGATAGTGTTTGCTTTCTGCAAGCACTGAATCTACTAGCTAATAATAATCAGCACTGCTGATAATGTACTTTACATATAATTTATTCCTGATATTTGCAGAAAATTCTAATATAAAACAAAACATCAAACCCATATACTCAAATTGCAACCTAAAAGACTACTGCTAACAAAGTTTGGACATAATCAATAGAAATGACTAGTTATTTGTAATTAATTCTTTTCACCAATAACAAAGTTATAATTATATTACATCATAACTACAGCTTAATGAGATGTAACTCCCCTCCTTTTGTGATATAAGTGTAAATCATGGAAGCAGATATCATATGATTCATGTGTTGGCTCCTGTTTCATGCTCTGGGCTACACAAATTATTTAGAAGGCCTCAGTAAGCTGATCTTCACCAGACACTGAAAACTACCATAAGGATTTGTCCAGGGAATCTTCCTGGAATGATGTTCCTTAACTGGGGTGCCCCTCTCACCGTCAGTTACCCATCACATTCAAGTTAGTGGGAGCAACCTATGTAGTAGCTGGGAAAATAATCCTGAGATTGGGAAGGTGCCTCTGGGAAATTGTGCTGTTTCAGATGGTATCAAAATTGCAATAGCTACATATACAGCATCAGAGTTAAAATGTAAAATATGTACAGTGTATAAATGGCCCTCAACTTTCACTGGAGTTACAGGCTTAGCACTCCCACAGAAGTGGAAAAACTGCAAATATCAAAATGTGTGTGTGCCTGTGGGAAGAAGATTGAGGCATGATTGCGAGAGTGGGCACCCAGGGTCCAAACCAGGTCAGGGAATGGATTGGGAAAGGGAGTGGGTTAGCATGGTGGCCTTATACTTCTCCTCACACAAATCTTCTCCCTTGAGTGTAGGGAAGCATTAGGAGAGGATACATAGTACTGAGAAACTGGGGTATGAGCTGTCCTCTCCTGGCCAATGAGTGGCAGGTAGAAGAGGAGGAAGATCAGAGGCAGATTTTTAAAGCAATGCACAGCCTGATCGGAGCCACCGAGAAGGACAGTTCCTCCAGAAAAGAGGAACATGTGAGGGTTGGAGAGACAAATAATCAAATCTGTGAATGTTAAACCTGTGAATGTGGAGGGTTGACTGTATATACAATAGGCCAAAGAGGGCTGACCAACAATGTAGTAATGTTCCCATGAGGTATAGTCCCAAATTTGAGGGGAAATATTGGGAGCAGCCTTATTTCCGCTTTTCTATAAAGAAAAGGGCTACTTAATCCTTGATCACTTAATAGTTAATGGGAAGCTCATCCCGTCTTCTGAGAAGCTCGTATCTTGAACTGAACCTAAATTTCAGAGAGCGCTCTCATTGATGCCCCAAATTATGAAAATCAATGGGACAAAAAGTTTGGCCTAGTACTATTTAGCCAGTGTGCTCTATGTTAACTGACTATGCAGTTTTCTAAGGTTTCAGATAAGAGTATTTTCCTGACATGCTTTGAAATGCCGTGCAACATTTTGCATGCCATGAGATCTTTGGCAAGCAAAACGTATGATCAACCACTGAGTATGTGGCTTTATAATTATCACTTGGATGAAATTTACTGTTGCACAAGATGCCCATGCTTTAGTGGCAACCACAAACGATACGTAAATGATTGAGCTCATCTTAAATAAAAACAAAACAGAAATCTTTCCCTGAAATAAAGTCAGCCAGTTTAATGGTTGTGAGCTTATTATAGAAGGGTATTAGCTGGCCAGAGTACAGAGAATGTACATACTAACCAATATATTGGCAGCAATAACCTCTGGATCATCACAGACTGACTCCACAAAAAATACCTGCAAAAGAAAAAGAAGATGCTTAAGAAGATGCATACAGATTCCCATATAGCAGCCTTTCCTGTTTCACTACTCTCCAGACATCTGGATTATAACAGAAAGCATTCATGACTATTTGCCACACTAGCTGATGCTAGTGAGATCTGAAGTCCAAAACATCTGGATGACATCAAGCTGCAAAAGAGGACTCTACAGTAACACTATCTACATTTACATGAGTAGTCTCAGTGTTTAAATTCAAATTTTGTGCCTGTAACTACTAGATCTCTAAAACTCCTACAGTAAAAATAGTAACTACTACTTTAATAATAACTATTTAATTATGCAGTTATAAATCCTTTCTATTTATAAATAATTGCATAAGATCTAAGCTGTGTCTCCATAGAAGTAAGCAACTGTAGTCTTCTAAGATGTTCTCAGACTGTAGCTTCCATAATTCTCCACCATTGGCTATAGGGCTGATGGGAGCTGCAGGCCACCTCTGTGCCATGTTCTTCAATGGATAATGAAGTGCTTTTTTTCCACAGTCAGAAGCATTTTAGGAAAGGACAGGCCAATCTTCTCCAGGAATGCCCTCTGCTACCACTGACTGCATGCACACTGGTACTGAGGGCAGCTGTGTGAGTGAATGGGAAGTCAACAGACTGTCATATGTGGACTGAGGACTACAGTGAAGGAACAGTACAACTACTTGGCTCAGTTACAGAAATCCCCAATCTTCTTGCCAGATGGCCAATGGTGAGAATATCTTTTCATCTGCAGAGCTCCTGACACTGCACAAAATATGTAGACTTTCTACCAGGGCAAAACTGCATTGAACTAGTCACCTTAAAAGAATTTTCTTTAGCAAAATTTAAAATCATGTCCCGCCTCT